>WAAG01070417.1:14239-30243 GCA_013390105.1 Tichodroma muraria | reverse complement strand
GTTTCATTTTGCCATGTACCTACATATTTTTGTGTTTGTATATACTGTTCAGATTAATGTTCCTGCCTCTTTTCCAATAGCTTTCTCTTTACATGGATAAGTTTGAAGAATTCCAGACCACCATGGCAAAAAGTAATGAGCTCTTTACAACTTTCAGGCAAGAAATGGAGAAGGTATTTATTGGATTACCTAGTTTCATACAAAGTAACATAGAAATGCTAAAAGAGTGGGTTGCCTTTTAGATTTTATAAGCATTTGCCTTCTGAAAATATGAAGATTTAATGACAATTTAATTTGCATCATAAGATAGGGTATAAGAATTACGGAAAAGAAATGTCCTTTTTTTTTTTTTTTCTGTTTTTTGATATAAATAATACCCAAATTACCCAAATTTTAATTTCAGTGCTTTATCAAATATTGCTTCTCATTCTCTTTGGCTGTACTTAGTTTTAAATCTTCTTTTCCCGGAGCTTTTTATTATTTGTACTTGAAGGTTGGTAGTCTGTTTCTTGTAAGACTCAGTATTGTTTTCTTTGAGTGCAGAATCTGTATTTGTGGGGTTGATTTTGTGCAGAAGTACTTTTCCAAAATAACTTGTTCAAACTGGACTTGGAAAGTAATGCTGAGAAGTTGAATTACTCTTGTAAAACCACCTAGGTTGCAACACAAGCCACAAAATTAAAATCTTTTATTTATCTTTTGTAGATGACAAAGAAGATTAAGAAACTGGAAAAGGAAACCATTGTGTGGCGTACAAAATGGGAAAACAACAACAAGGCTCTTCTGCAAATGGCTGAAGAGGTAATCATCTTTCAAGCAGCAGTATAGTTCAGCTACAGCCTGAGTCCTAGAAAACTTAATGCAGTTTCAGTTTTAGAGAACTGGAAGTAATACACTGTAGCCTCTTCTTGGATTGTCTGCGTTATGTTTCCTTCTATATAGGGTATTGTCCTCCTCGGGCACGGAAAATGGAAGGCTGCTACGTAAATCTAAGCTGATGGCACAAAAAAAAGTTGAGCCTTGTCTTGACTTACTGTTTAATTGGTGGGATAATGTGTATGAATTCATACAGGCTGAAGGAATTCACTCCATTTCAATATGCTGAGCGAAGTTCAGCCAGTGCTGTGATAGCAATCCGTTTGAAATGCGCAAGACTGACATGAAGGAAGTAATACCTGTGCAAGAGATCGATTGCTTTCTTACACTGCTGCTGCTTTTAAGGTCACAAAATACCATTACTTATTGGTAGTCTGGCAGGAGCTGTGCAGTGCAACTGTGCCTGCACTGTCCAGGGCCTGGTTCAGGTATGTGAGGTCTGGCCTTGGCAAACTGTGCTTGGCTGAGTACACTCTGCTGTAGTGCTGCTTTTCTTTCCCTCCCTTCTTGTAAGGAGCTAGTTAGGAGAGCCACAAGTATGGTACACTCTGGCCTGGATGCTGCTAATGGATTGTGGATTTCTTCTACGCCCTTCTCCTCCCTATAATTGCCACTATTTGGGTTGTAGTTGACAGTGTTAAGGGATTTTGTATTAGGGTCCGGGTTGATGCCCAGCCCTTACTTACAGTTAGCATTAAGTGTTTATGTAGTTCTCATTGATTGTTTTGAAAGGCATCCATTGCCACTCCAGTTCGTGGCTAGGTGAAGTATTCTGAGAAAATTGGCTCTAGTTCAGCTGGAATTTGGCCTACTGGATTAATTAAGACTTTATATTCAGGATAGTTCTCTTCATTAATTTAGGGGGGAAATGGTTGTATCACAGAGTTTTTATTTCCTTTGTCCTTCAGAAAACAGTAAGAGATAAAGAATACAAAGGCTTTCAAATAAAACTGGAGCGTTTGGAGAAGCTGTGCAGGGCCCTTCAGACGGAAAGGAACGAGCTCAATGAGAAGGTGGAAGTGCTCAAGGAGCAGGTTTCTCTTAGAGAAGCAGATGTGGATCTGGCTGTGCAGGTGTTGCAGTCCTGCACACTCAATTCCCACGAGGAGCTGGGAACTCCCATTGACACGGAACCAGGAATCCAACCCGATGCGGAATCACGTGCGGGAAGTAGCTCAGAAAAGACTGTCCCAACAAGTCCTGTTCCTGGCACTGAATCCGTAGACTAAAATGAAGTGTAAACACTGTATGGAGAGATATATTTTGTGTATAACTTTCTCTGTTGGTGGTAACTATTTGGTTTTGTGGTGAAAATTTTCTTACTTTTTCTACCATATCTGTATTTTCTTAGAACTACTGGACTTATGTGGTACAGGAAGCTGCATAGCAGCTCTAAATAGCTTAAACTATAAATTTTCCACAACTGTGTTGCACATCTGCCTCATTTTTTAAAAGAAAATATTTTTCCATAAAAGGATGCATGTTTCCTCCCCACAACACAAATCACTGTCATGGAAGACTGTGTACAGATCTAATATCGTTTGGGGAAAATGGTGACAGCAAGTCACTCTTTTGTTTTAAAGAACAGCACTCTGGTTTTGTTCATTGATTTGCCACTCAGTATACTAAAGATGATCAATTTTTCCAGTAAATTTATCTACATAAGGATGTCTAATGGCCAGTATAAAAAGTCAGCTTTCCCCATATATGTTTTCATATGTAAGAATAAAAAGTAAAGGTCCAGAATATAGTAAAAGATATGTTTAAAGGGTTTTATGTAATTTGTGGTATGAAAAAACAGCTTTGAAATACATTAATTTGCAGCTGGTGAAACAGGGTGTACAGCTTTTTGCAGATGTCTCAGGGTTGTGTTGTAAAGGTTAGTTTGGACTATTTGCCCTACCTGTGAACATGTTAAATATAAATGTGTGGGAAAATGTACAGTGATGCTACCGAGTGGGATTTTGCAGCTGTGGAGCCTATTACACAGGTGTTGGTCACATTCTTCCCTCTTAGCTGCAGTGTGTCCACCACATGGTTATCCTGACTAGAGAAATCCATTCATGTCTGAGCAAACCTCTGGATTATTTGAAGAGCTAGCAGATAAGACACTTCCTGCTGGAGGTGTGGAAGACAGGAGTTTGGTATATAGACTTCCTCTAATAGCCAGGTATGCGACGTATTTAAGTGTTAGTTAAGGCTATACTGGTTATAATTGAGCATGAAGTACGTGGAATTTCCTGCACGTTCAACCTCAAAGCTGCACCAGTTGGCAGAGTGCCTTCCCAGTCAGGTTATCTGGTAAAGATGGTACTTCACATTATTACACTAGCATACCACAAGCAAAGCCCCCTTGTTAACCTTAAACCATATTGTATTTTCCTAGAAAATTTGATATCCAATTATAACTTCTTTTCTTGAAAGGAACTAGGACCAACATTTTTTTTTTTGGCAAGGCAATGTAATGTAACTACAAGCTACCCCTAACTTCAGTTCCCATGCATTTACTTTCTAGTTTTGGTTGCTGTCATTTTAAGAAATATGAACATGTGTAGCCTTTTCTGGTACTTAAAGTTTTTTGCACTTACTTGGGAGGGGATTTCTGATTCAAGCACATCTCAATGAGCTTCCCATCCCCATTGCCCTTGGCAGTTCAGTGGCTAAATTACTTGAATGTTCAGGCTGCACTGAGCTCCCAGTCCTTTTCCTGTAGTAATGTACGTTTAAATAACTTAGCCTGTCTCAGAGAGACAGGTTATGTAAGGCCTAATACATGTGTTTTAGCTCATACCACTAAGAGGAACTGTGCAAAACTTATATTTCTGACATGGAGCAAATGGGAAGCTGGCAATCTTTCTCCTTGATTGTGTGGGTTTGGTGTTTCTGGTCCAAGCACATGCAGGAATGAAAAGAAGGTAGCAAAGAGCAGTCAGTCAGGTTAGATTCAGAGCTTTGAAATGTTGATCATGCAAACCATATAGCATAAAAATAACTGGAAAGAAGTATTTCAGACTGGTGGTTCAAATTACTTGCTCTATAGAATCAAGCTTGAAAAGATAGGTGTTGTGAGAACTGGTTTTCAGCTAACACTAAGTATGAGGTAATTTTTCTGAGGAAAAATGAAAAGCTTTGTATCTGGTGCATCATACCCTCGGCAAGGTAGGACATGCAGTTTTCTATTTTTACAATTTATTATTTGGACATTTGTATTCTGAACAATTGTTTCCGTAGTGCTTGTTTTACATGGAGGCAAGAGTGAGTTTTTGGACCCTGCTGCAAGAATAAATTAAAGGGCTTTTAGAGACAGAACAGATGTATAGGACAGCAATACAAGTATCTTTGGCTAAATACGTAAATGAAGCAGAATGCCCCAAGTGAAAGGCTTTTAGAACGGGGATATTTTCTCTATTTTCTACCCTCAACATACCCTTATCATAGCAACTTATCTGGCCAAGGCAAGCTGTTCTTTGCTTCCTGAAACCAGTCAACAAAGTTTCAGGTGTTGATTAAGAAGTGTTGTTTTAGAAAAAAAAAATACAAACTGATGTTAGTGATAAGCTCAGCACTGTCACTTATCTGCCGTGCTGCAGGCTGTCGCACTGCCAGGCTGCAGCCAAAGGGGCTCCCGTAGGGGTTTTAAGTAAACTTGTGTTACTGCCTTTCTCCCACTACTACAAACCATTTAACTCGGGATGTAAAGTGATGCAGCCTGAGATGAGTGTGTCTGATTGTCAGAACTGGGGCCTGATCAACAGTTTCACCATGATTAAGCTGCAAAAAGCTAAATTGTATGTGATTCAAGACCCAAATACATGTATACATACACATGTAAGTTAGGGCTGTATCTGTATTGTTTTGTCCTTCCTTTCATTACACCTGGTTATGTTACAGTTCAATTCTCAGGTGTTGCAGAATATCTACCTCTTTGGACTGTAGATGGAAATAACTGTGAAAAAAGTGATGCAGAAATCTAGTTTGTGCTAAACACACTGCTTTATTTTTACAACCCATGTCTGCTTTCATGAGGAAAAGTGATAAATGAACAGGCAGTCTTTGTTTTGCTTTTCAAAAACATTTTGTAGAGATTTTTCACTAATGTGAATCTGAAATTTTATCTACTCAATTCTGTATAGATTAAGTAAATAAGTATGCTTAATATATTGGCCTCTGAGTTTTTCTTTATCATCATACTCATGTCTTCTAACTGAATCGGCTGAAACTGTATTTATTTGAAAAGTCAGGAGTGAAAATTAAAAGATGTGAAATCTGATTTCAGGCATATTGTTGGAGTGAGCTGCCCTGGGAGGGGGCTGTTCTGGGGTTGTGGCAGTGACTTGCACATTCCTGGTGGTATCTGGTGGGAGCAGCCCGAGGCAAGGGGTGAGTAGGTGCTGCACTCTGCTCACCTCGCCTGGAGTGTCTTAAGGTGAGGGTCACTTGGACCTTGAAGGGCAGGAGCTCTGGCTGAACCTGCCTCTGCTTGCTTTGAATTCTGCTCATGCCTTCTGTCTCCAAAAATTTATCCATTATAGTTCATTTGGGTGCACTGTAAAAAATGTGGGGATTTATGCTAAAAAATAAGGTTTCCTAGTAAGTTCATCAAGTGCTCCACATTCTGTCATAGCTCTGTGGGGTCATTTGTTCCTACACTCCCTCCCAGTTTCCTAATCCTGCCGAGTGTTCTATTTGCCTTATTTGGTATATACTCTAACATTTGGCAACTTCCCTAAATTAGGTTTTGTTTTGGAACTGGTTTTGAGTTCAGTTTTCCTTTGTGTCTGCTTTTTCTAGATAGCATTTGGAACTGCTCTACAACAACATACTCTGATGTGCTCTGTGACTCTTTGAACATAGTATTCATTTTTTAATTTTAAAAAATTTGTTAACTTGTTTGAAGATACCTGTTGTATAAAAAGTGAGCAAGAGGGGTCCTAGACCTGAGCCTTTTCTGGAGCTGTGCCAAGTATTTTGAGATCCAACTACACTGTCTGGTCTTAGTTGCTCTTCTTGTACTTCAAAGTATTCCTTTGTATCTCAGACTTGTCTCCTCAAAGATGCTGCCTCTGATCCTGTGTAAACACCTCTTTCTCTCCTTTCTTCCAGTGCATGCTGATATAGAGGTCAAATGTATTATTATTTCCTTGGATCTTCCCAGTCTTCCTAAGTTCCTTATGAAAACTGGTCAGATTTGCAAGCTTTTGCTAGAGGGAAATTTGGTTGCAGTTAATAGCTGGGGATTTAGGCTTTTTCCTTTTTTTAATCAAAGTGCGAAGTCTCTCCTGCTAATGCACATGGAAACATGTACACACACATTTGAGCTGCAGTTGTCTAGTGAAGAGTAGATCTGAGGGGAGAACCTCTTTCACCAGCTGCATTCTGAGCCCTCCAGGCACATATGTTTGATGTAGTCAGAGATAACACTTGGTTTTAGGTCTTTAGAAAGTTACTCCTCACAGGTACTTTTTTTTTTTTCCTTTCTGGTTTGGTTTGGTTGGGGTTTTTAAGTTTTACATTTAATTTTTGATAATTCCACCTTTTTCTTCTTGTTTAGATGTTTCTTTTTGATGGAAGGTTGTATTTCCTTCTAACAGCCTAACTCAGCCTCATCTGACTGTGCTAGCTTTTACAGACATTGCTGACTCTGGCACCCATTGAGCCCGAACTTTAAAGTAATTTAAGAATACTGTGGTGCCCATGAAGACTTAATTTCCTTTAAAACTGTTATCTTTTAGCTTTGGGGTTGCACGTTGTTCTGGATTTCTTGTTCAAACAGGGGTCTGGGCTGTGCTTGTCTCATGGACTGGGACACTTGAAGCAGGCCTTTGTGTAATTCCAGACTGCCAAGAACACTGCTCCTACAGCTCTACTTCAAGAAAGTAAACACTTAGAGCCTTTAAAATTTAAATGCCCTGTTACCTCTCAAGATCTTTCAAGCTGAGGAAATGAATTTAATTCACTCATTTTTAAACTTAATCTGAATACAGCCATGTGACTGATACTCCATATTGATGTAGTTCACTATCACTTCCACCAGATTTATGTCCTGGTGTTAAGGATCAAAATAACTACCTCAGTTCTGCCAAGTCCATGATGATACTGGTATTTAATCCATGTAATTTGTTGGAGTTGTTTGGTTGGTTTCTACCCTTTATGCCTATATTCATATAAAACCATTTGATCTTGTCATGCTGCCTGTTTTATAAATCCTATTCATTAAAGCTTTTGCTGGCTTTCTGCACCTGCTGTTTCCTGCTGGGTGGTTACTGACTCTTTTCCTAACCCTTCTCCCAGAATATGGATTTTATGCACTGTTTATATTTTAAAAGAGTGATCCATTGCCTTTTAAAAGGGAAGAATAGTTGAAGTCTCAAAACACTGTGTTACCCATGTTTGACTCTGCTTGAACTGGGATAAGCTTTGGGTTTGAAATTCACAGAACAGAAGCTGATGTCGAAAGAATTATGAAGAATCTACCCCACCAAACATCTCAGTGGCCATAAAGCAACAGGTCAAACTGGGTGTTTGACTTAAATACTTGTTCCCTGTAGAGAGTTTACGTAGCTTTGTTCAGCTGCTTCAGTGCTGAAGTGAAAAGGCATTGCATAGACATGGAAGGCAGGAAGTATAAGTATGGATAATGGCATAATTAGCAAAAATTACCTGTTATCACATAGTTAATGTTCTCAAGGGTCTTGCATTTTGCAATAAAAGCAAATACAGATCTTCGTACACAGTAGAGCAAAACCCTGAACTTGCTTTTTGCCACACTGAAGAAAAATGCAGGAATGTTACGTGGACTCTCAGGTTTGTTTTTGTATAGGTATCAGTCTTCCAAAATATTTCAGTATCAGTTACAGTTAAAGCCTTGCAGCTCCTCACAAATACTTCTGTCAAGTTTATCTCCAGAGGAGTTGGTGATGCAAACTAGCCCATTCTTAGGGAAGAGTAGGAGCAAAACCTTGTGATGCACAGTAGTAGTGGCCCTTGGTTTTATTAGCAATAAAAGACCACACTGCTACAGTGCTCTGCTCTCCAGCAGTGCTGGTGTGGTCTGACATGACCTGGTTTAAAATACAGTTTATAGTTTCACTGTCATTCATGCTGTATTTCAGTACAAAGACGAAAGAATTTAGATTTCTTTGGTGCAGGCTGAAAACCTTGGAGAAAAAAAGTACTGGAAAATTGCATCAAATACATGGGTGTTGAGAATGAGGAAGTCACTCTAAACTGGCAGTTTTTCACTTTAGATTACCTTCTATAGTTCTTGTTACACCTGGTCTTCTGGGAACAGCAAATACAAAAAAGGTAAGTCTCAAAACTGTACACAGTTCCCTTGAAAAGAAAGGCCAATGGATGGAAAGCGTGATGGTGCTTCCTTTCCCCAGCACATATGAACCTGCAGGAATAACACACTGAACTCAGTATACTCTGTAAGTACACCTAAAGTAACTCTTGTTCGATGCAATAAATAAGTATCTTTCTGGAGCCATTGTTCAGGTTAACTGCTTGATTACTTTTCTTTTTTAAACTTCAACTTCCATTATATTTACTACTACCAAACAGCAGTGCATAAGCAGTTATCTAGTTCCTGTGGGAGGCAGCAGCTTTTAAAATCAAAATCTTATGGCATTCAGTTAAATAGATTACAATATGATGATCTTTCACAAACATGCTACTCAGGCATTAAAAAAATACTTAAAAAAAACCCTACTTGCAAATTAAAACCCGTATCGGTCCCAGCACTGCATTCTGTGTAACAAAATACTTTTAGCCAATAAAATGTAGACTCTCCTAATTAAATACTGGCTGCAGGACTGAGCCGTCTTAGAGCTGCCAAAAAAGATTGGTATGAGGTTGTTGCTATTGAAGGAAGCTGTGTGAACACAGGTTTGGAGAAAGACAATCCAGACTTGGGGAAAAGGAAGCAGTGCAGAGGTTGGATTTACTGCTGCACTTTGAAATGCAGGTATAGTTAATGAAATTATGCTCTCATTTTGTTCCCTTATTAATTATCCCATCCTTTCAGCTGTAAGAGAGCAGGCACTGACTGCATCTCAAGGCTCCAGGTGGCTGCTCCTCTGTGCTCTAGAGGGAAGTAGGGCTTTGTGGGACATTCAAGGTACCACCAGTCAGTGATCCCTACAGATCCAGATCTGAGCTCTTAGCGTTTCAGTAAAGAAAATCAAGAACAGTGGCAAGCTTTTCAGAGCCAGTGTCAAAGAAGGACTTTTCACAAGCAGAGGAAGTGGGAATGGGTAATGACTTTAAACCCCAAAAGGTAGATTTAGATTACATATTAGGAGGAAATTCTTTACTGTGAGGGTGGTGAAGCACTGGAACAGGTTGCTCGGAGAAGCTGTGGATACCCCATCTGTGGAAGTGTTCAAGGCCAGGTTGGATGGGGTTTGGAGCAACCTGGTCTAGTGGAAGGTGTCCCTGCCCATGGCAGGGGGCTTGGCAAACCAAACCCATATTCAGAGAATGCATTAATTTCCATTTCCTGTGCATGGCATTTTAGTCTTTGTACACCCAGAACACCAGCAGGACCAAAGCACAGTCAATCAAGCAGTGGCCAAGGTGTCCTTTGGCAGGTTTGACCTTCCATCCTGTTTAGCACATCTAGTCCACTTGTCACCTGCCTGCTGAATCCAATGCCATCTCAGCCATCCAGAGGATTATTCAAGCTCTTTTGCACCCACCTGCATTGCTTTAATAGGAACCATTATTGAAAAAGGTGTGGAGAGACAACTCCATGCATGGTGACCCAGTGACTACAAAGCAGGGGGGTGCCCTGGTAACAGCAGGCAGGGAATTAAGTAGCATAAGAAAAGCAAGGAGAAGAGCAGTGCAGTTACTACGTTCTAGTTTCCGTCTCCCATTCAGTTAGTGAGGCAGTAAAAAGACTGTAGCAAACACCACCGACCGTATTTCACACACAAAGCTGGAATCACCAATTCCAGGGATGAGCTGTGCTCTACATCTTGGTGCCAAGCAGCCAGAAGGTCTCCTTGAAGTGAGCACTGAAGGGGACCAGAAGCAGGGAGGGGTCATATCACAGAGCACTGCTCTATCTGCACCAGGAGGAGCCACCACCATGCTCTCGGAGAATTACTTCTGTTTTTCCAGAAAGCTGGGCCATTGGCATCCTCATTTCCTGCTTTTCAAGAGCTGTGTGTGTCAGAATGATTGTCAAAAGAATGTAGGGCCTGACCAGAAACTGCCTCTGAATTCTGTGTTTAATGCTTATGATGTGCTGTCACTTGCACTTCCCCAGCAGGGCGGGGGAGTGAACAGGAAGAAAATCTGGGTAGAGCTGGAGGAGTTTCAGAAGTGGGTGAGGGGGGAATGAAACCCCTTGCCCCCTCCCTGACACAGGTCAATGCCCTGCCACCATTCAAGCGATGGCCACCACAAAAGGCCCTCTTCACCTTCCTCCACCCATTCTACTGCTGAGCGTGGCCCAAAGTAAGGAATATCCCTTTGGCCAGTTGGGCTCAGCTGTCCCAGCTGTGTCTCCTCCCCAGGTCATTCCCCTTTCCCCCAGCCTACACACTTTGCATGCGCTGCCCAGCAAGAGCCAAAGCAGAGGTGCCTTATCAGCACCATTCCAGCCAGCCATAAACCCAAACTACAGCCCCCAGCACCACAGGACTGCTCAGATGGACACACACTCCATCCCAGCCAGAGCCAGCACAGGCAGCTTCAGATATGCAGCTTGAGCCCAGTAGTCTACATTTCACATTTTCAGTATCAGCAACCACTGTCTTCTCTTTTTTTTTTTTTCAGCTTGAGCAAAAAGATCAGGACAGGCAGCAATTAATTTAATTAAGGTCTTAGGTAGCTAAGAGCTATAAACTCCACTTAGATTTGTCTGACAGCTCTCAACATAATCCATCACCTGTCTATAGATCCATGATAAATATGAAGAAATTTTGCTTCTATAGAGGCAAAATTCTTGAGCTTTTCAGTCAGTTCAAGGTTTAGAAGCAAAGGGTGTGCTTGTCTATTATTTGTTCAGACACTAATTATTTTAGACAACTGCCCAATTAAGTAAAAAGTGCAACTGGAAGGCTCTAACCAAACACAGGTGACACCAATTCACTGAGAAGGCACTGGTGCCTTGGCACTTAAGAAAATTATAAAGGACAGTGCTTTTACCACCACCCAAAAAAAAAAACCCCACAACACACTAACACATAAAACCCACCAAAACAAACAAAATCCAACCACTGATCACCCAAACACAAAGTTACTTGAGTCTGCTCAAGATTTATGCTTGAACTTTACAGGAGATCTACTGGCTCTCCCCATGGATTCCCTAAACCTCCTCCTATATCCATTCCCTTTGTGAAGAAGTCATCTATTCCAATTTTTTTTTTTTTTTTTTGCATGAAAACAACTCTAATCTTCCCAGACCTTTAAGTGTGGGCTAAGTTATAAACTAAAAAATACATAACTTTATCACCAGCCAGCAATTAAATTCTATTTATTACTGAGTGCAACAGGCATTCAACTTAGGTCAGTGCACATTAAAAACACCAAACTTTTTTTTTAATAGATTTTATTTATGCAAAACCAATCCAAAGTGGTGTGTAAAAGTGAAAAGCTCTTTTTACATATTAATAGAAAGGGTTTTTTTAATACAGTTTCTATGTCCGAAGAGTGAGGATTTGACCATTTTATTTACAGGAACATTAAGTTTATTTAAAAATACAGATACTGGTATTAAGCCTTTCTTATTTTCTCTAAAGCTAACTGCTGTACAGTATACAACAGGTCAAAGTGCCCACAGAACCAAAAGCATCCCATGACAACTTGATTATACAAGCTTTTTGCTTAACCCGATTAGAAATATTCTTGTTTTGATGTAAAGTTTCTGTCCAGTGATTGTGGGGTTTTTTTGGTTGGTATTTTGTTTTGTGGGGGTTTTTTAGGGCTTTATTTTAGGTATACAGTAGTCAAATTATATTACTATGTCATTCCCAGTAGTTCCTTAAAGAAGAGAAGTTACATTCCTTGAGCTTCCAGTTCGACTGCTGTTATATCTGTTTCTTCATCATTGTAAATGTCTTCTGCCTGAAGACACAAAACTTTACATTCCAAGTGATACACACAATTGTTTTTAAACAATCTTCTGCACTTCATATAGAAAAAAAACCTTGATAACACCAAGGTGGCACAGCCATCATCCCCTCCTTGAAGGGATTTTCTCCCTGCCCTTTCCTAAAGGGCTCCCAAATTTAGTAATGTGTACACTGTGGCTGTATTTTGGCAGCTGCCTTCTTGCATTGTCCATTTCAACAGCAAAAGCGGTAGCCATTTAACCAGTAGCCCTATTATGAACATTTTATTAGGAATTATTTCAACCTCAGTCTAAATATACAAAACAAGAGCAGATACTAGAAAAAGAAGCCTGACCTGTGACACACATTTAAGTCTGTTAGAGTTTTTAACTCAATTTATTCCCAAATTACTTTATTTCACATTTCTAAGACAGCTGATCCACTTCCTGTAACATAAAGTAATATGAACTAACTGGGGATTTAAAAGGCATCCTGCTTTACAGCCAATATGGAGGAGGGAGGGCATGAGTAAGTCTTAGCTAATACTGGATATAAGTTTGCAACTGCTTTATTAAGAATAATTCTTAATATTAATTAGTATCTAGGACTTGGAATCAAGAATTAACTAGCAGTTGCTTTTATGCAAATTGTTTTAGTCTTGGTTTTCTTCTTCAAGTCTTATACTTTTTGATTAGATCAAGAAGTATATGGCACAGACAACTTTCAGTCCTTGAAGGCACAAGCTGCCCTAAGAAGAAGCCTTTTCAGTTTCATTATACAACACACTTCAGAGTAACTCAAGAGCTGTTGTGACACTCACCATCTGCCATATCTGCATTATGTTGTCCTCTGATACAGAACAGATTACCCAAGGCTCATTAGGATTCCAACTGAAGTCTGAAATTCTGGCAGTGTGTCCTCCATGAATAAACTGTTAAAAAAAACACCACAAGCTTCAGTAAGCCATTTCAGCTCTAGAGAAATCTGTTAAAACCCAGGATTCTTAAGTTAAATTCATCATGCTAACAACTGCCCAAAGAAAATCTTGCTATTAGTGATTCACAACAGATGTAAGGAAGGTGTGTGCTCAACTGCTTCCCATTCACTGCTCATGGACAGATGCAGTTGCTGAGACAGCACTGAGATAACAGTTCCTATTATTACAGCAACAACTGACATCCTCAAAATGGTCTCTTCACAGGGCTGGGCTGTGAAATCCAGCCATATTTCATTCTGATTATCTCTAAGAGCACTTACACAGTCACACAAGAAATAGGGAAACCTTCAGAACTGAAGAGAGGAAGCCTACTGCAAATTAGAGCAATGGACTGGAAGGAAACCAGGGAGATGAAAAGATTTATGAACAGCTGCAGTTTTAGCAGCACAGTGACAAGACATGTCACTGCCACACAGCATGTCAGCACACTGAAACCTGAACAAACGGGTACCAGCAGCTCAGGAGGCCCATCTTCAGCAACCTCTGCAGACTGCTCTTCTCCAATTTTACTGTAAGAAAGTAGTTTATACCTTTTATTAAAATGACAGTTGCATTCTCTGTCAGCTTAACTGAACAGTTCCTGGCCTTTGTTTCCCATATTTATAATTCGTGTTTCTCAATATGAAATATCTATAAGCACCAGGTATAAAACATCAGCTGTCTGGCACTGTCATTACTGAAATGGAATCTTAACTTGTGAAGCACACGGAGGCAAAAATCACTTACTGATGTGATGCCTAAACATTTTTAGCCTTTTTCACATTTGTAGATTTGTAGATTTTTAATATACAGTTGTATGATTTCTAGTGCTTTTCCTGCCCTCGCTCACATTTTAGAATAATAAGCTAACCCTCTCTAATATATTGCTGAAATTCTGTTTAGTCTTATTCTTAAGAACAGAATTTCTGACAAGGACATCTTGTTTTCCAGCAGAAGTCGAGAGACATAACAAGAAACAGGGCAAAGAAACCCCTGGACCAACTCCAAAGGGGCAAACCCAAGGGTGTTTTACTGGGCCATTTGATCTCCTATTGGATGTACCTGCTAGATAANTTTTACTGGGCCATTTGATCTCCTATTGGATGTACCTGCTAGATAAACTAATTAATTAACCTTTTAAAAATCGCAGAAATCCTTTGTCACGCATACACATATAGCCATATTTGTGCACCGAAAAGCTTTCATCAAATAACTGCTTTTTATCCTACCACTTTAACACTGTTGCAAGTTTTGTCTTTTGAATCTAGGCAACAAGTGGACAACAGAAAACAATGCTATTAGCAAGAAATCCTGATGGAGAAGTAACTTTAGATGTACTGTGCTGTTTCTATTTATACCCAAAAGACCAGGCCTGAGGTAAGCAAGGAAAGCTAGAGAACAGCACAAATCAAACCTGCCAAATAATGCAGGCCTGCAGCCTTTTCTTTAACCATCTGTTCATACACACTAACAGAAAGGAATTGCTCCTCACCTTACATCCCATACGTGAAGGCGACGATCGGTACCACTTGAAGCAAAAATGGTTTCATTAAGAGGAGACCAGTGAACCTATTGAAAGAAAACAACTCCAGTGGAGCAGATACTGATTTCTACAGCATATCCTGAATAACCAGCACCCTGGCCACTAATTTTTAACTATACTCTGTAAATTAGTTTCTTCCAGCACAGAGGATATCCAGTAGCTCAAACAAACTGCTTTAGTCTTAAGATTTCTCATACTGAACAGACATTATTTCACTATTAAGGATTTAATAGTGAATTACCATATTTCATTAAATTTGTCTAAAAATCACCGTTACTTGCACCTAATTAAATAGGCAGAATTCACAAAATTAGGTTTGAATCCAAATCCTCTCTACAGCACATTATTTTAGAGAAACCTACTTGTACTTAAGGTACCTGTAAACACCTAGTATCTTTTTAGCCGTAAGTTGTTGGTTATTTGCTTCAAAGTCAAGTGGGAAAAGGCAGAAATAAACTATGTGGTACTGTCTGTAATTCTCAAACTCAATGTAGTGAATTTTGGTTCAACAGATTTATTTGTGTTGCAAGAAAAAATATCTACATGTTCTTGTCCAAGTCAGTACTCTTGGTTTTTTTCTACAGGCTGTAAGTAGTTTACCCACCTGAAAAATCTCATCCTTATGAGACTCAAAAGAATGGAGTTTCAGCCTTAAGTTTCAAAGATCCCACAGAGCCACCGTCTGGGAGACACAAGCAACAAGAAATTGGTTTTACTATAATGGCTTTCATCTGCACTACTTAGGAATATAAAACATACACAAGTGAAAACTTCGTCAGCAGAGCCAGTTGCCAGAATGAACTCACCATAAGGATTGAAGGACAGACAGTTGACCTCGGCTGTGTGAGCATCTACTGAGTGACTCAGCTTGGATGTGGTGTTAGATCTTGTATCCCAAATGTGGCAGTGAAGGGTTTGGGGAACGGTTGGGCGTGGGGAGGAAAGAGGAAAGCAAACAGTTTTTACAGGAAGTTCTTTTTCATTATAGCTTTTATTACTAAACTCAACTCTGAAGCTAGAGTTTTCATTCCAAAACCTTTAGTATTTTGTGTCTGTTGTACATGAACAGCTTGCAACAGGAAGCTGACATACATTTCAGTCACATCTTCTTTCCAATTGATGTGAACACATTAAATGGCATTTCACATTAAATGGTAGATTTCAGTGAATCTCTACCAACACTGATTGCCACGAAGAGCTACAAGAAATCACTCCAAAATTCAGACCTTTTTTTTATCGAAATGCTGTGGACTAGGTCCACTGGAAGGGATGCTGTTTTGGTTTTTATCTTTTTTTCTTTTCTATTGTAGTAGTTTGGCCGTGATTGGCCAATGTGTATTACTGACATTTGATAAAACCAATGAAAGCGTGGGTACGCCTTTTACGATACACCTTTTTTAAATGCAAACCCGGGAATCATCTCTCTCTTGGTTTCCGGCAAAGGCTCAGGTAAGAGCTCCTGCCGAACATTCTCTGCTCCCCCTCTCCCCACGTGGCCGTCGGGCCTGGGGGGGAGGGGGAAGCAAGTCAGGCTGACCGGGAAAAA
>WAAG01070407.1:0-12164 GCA_013390105.1 Tichodroma muraria | reverse complement strand
AAAAAGAGACCAGGCAGATAGGCATTAAAAGGATTTGTAAAATTTGGCCTTCGTTGTTTAAGATGCAAATGTAGTACTGGTAACGTAGAAAAGAGATGCATGGATAATTAGCAAACACCTTTCCAGTTGGTTACAATTGCCCTTCGAGGCGCTCAAGACTTTTGTCACTAAGGAGGGGAAGAGAGCCCAACAGCAGCATTTAGCACATTCCTGTTATGCAGTTCCTCTTCATGTGGTACTGCAATATGTCATCTGATTGTGCAATCCTCCCAGGAATAAGTGGAATTCTTGCATCACTAATTTCACCTGAACACAGTATTCTCTTTATGGCATGTATTGACACTCTAAACAAATAATAAGAGTACAAAGCATTTGCATGGTTGTGAGGGATTTTAAGTAGCTTCGGAAATACTGAAACATTTCGGGGAACTAATTTTACTATTTAGTGGCCTATTAAAAAAAGAAGCAGCAGAACATCACCAGCTTCATAAAGTTTGCACGGAGAAGTTGCATATGAATGCAACCAATATGAAAAACAGTGGCAGAATTTTCAGGTGTTGAAATACATTGCGATATGTAGCTCTATAGTGGTGTAAATAACCCCCCCAACTTAACTGTGGTCATACCTAGTCTGAAGAGGAGTGATTGCATCTTGTCTTTCTCTAGAGAAACAGAATTAAGATGGAACAAATAACCTAAAGTGAATTTTGCAGATACACCTATGCAGATACAGTCCAGATGTTTGGGGTGTGCTATGGCCCAATGTGTGACACAGTTATCTGCTAGGTCTGTGTATTTAGTGTCTCTGGCTGTATTCTTTTCAGAGATCTAAGCAGTTTCAAACACTAGGCACATAGAGAATTGAGGTCAGCAGGTCTGACCTCTACCATTATAAAAAATTTAAAAAAAACCCAACAAACCCAAACCAAAACTTAAAAACAAGCAGTGTTCTCAGGGAAATAAGCCAAGATGGGATGATATTCTTGGGCAGACTGATAGTGACCATGAAGTCTATTTCAACAATTTCTTGTTTGTTTCCTTGTTTGTTTGCTCGTTTCCTTGTTTCTTTCTGTTTTGATTAAAAAGGGAACTGCAGTTCTCTTTGTGACTTACATTTAGCTATGATATGTGACTCTGGCAAGAGTACTGAGCCAGAAGTTCACAAAGCACCTGGATTCTTCCTGGTTTCTGCTGTTTCAGGGCGATTAAAAATTCTTTCAGGCAGTTTATATGGCTGAGTAAATTAATATTTATAAAGCCTGTAGGATAGCTTATGTTCAGCACCTCTAGGGTATTTTTATTCAGGAAAGGCCTCAGTTTTACAAAACAATGTACAGATACTTCAAGAGTGACTCAAGAAGGGATGTTCAAATCTATATTGCCTTGGGACTGCTGAAAAAAAATGCTGATTTTCTCTGGAGACACTGACAGATGGAATGCCAAAGTAGTTAATTTCTCTGCTGAGGATGTGGGGTTCGTGAGCTGTGGGGGAGTAAAGGCGACTCATGCCGTATATATAAGGACCAATGATAACACATTTTTGTGATGACTTTTGTTCTCTCCATCTCACCAGCTCCTGGCTTATCTGCAGGTATGGCACATGGACAGAACATGATTTTGACACAAAATCCCCTAAGGAAGCCTCAGTTGAAAAACACACAGTGAAATGAAAGGCCAGGCTAAGCTTCCTGATTTCCCATAGCTTAACACTTGTTAGATGAACATGCAGCTAAAGGCCACAAGGAATCTTTGCTTGGGTGCAGTAAATGGTAATAAATTTTCCCTAATATATTATTATATAATATCACTGGATACCAATATAATGTCTTCAGAAGAAATACTGCATTTATATATAAATATATATATATATGTATGTATATGTATACATGTATTTGTATATTTGGTGGGATTAGAGGTAGATGGCTTGACCTACTGAAAGCTTTGTGTCTCTGCTCATACTAGAATGCTAAGGAAATGACCAGTTGCAGTCCTGGGCTGTGGTTAAACATCTACTTCTCCTTAAAAAGCTACTTCTCCTCCCTGTCCCCACACNGTGTGACACAGTTATCTGCTAGGTCTGTGTATTTAGTGTCTCTGGCTGTATTCTTTTCAGAGATCTAAGCAGTTTCAAACACTAGGCACATAGAGAATTGAGGTCAGCAGGTCTGACCTCTACCATTATAAAAAATTTAAAAAAAACCCAACAAACCCAAACCAAAACTTAAAAACAAGCAGTGTTCTCAGGGAAATAAGCCAAGATGGGATGATATTCTTGGGCAGACTGATAGTGACCATGAAGTCTATTTCAACAATTTCTTGTTTGTTTCCTTGTTTGTTTGCTCGTTTCCTTGTTTCTTTCTGTTTTGATTAAAAAGGGAACTGCAGTTCTCTTTGTGACTTACATTTAGCTATGATATGTGACTCTGGCAAGAGTACTGAGCCAGAAGTTCACAAAGCACCTGGATTCTTCCTGGTTTCTGCTGTTTCAGGGCGATTAAAAATTCTTTCAGGCAGTTTATATGGCTGAGTAAATTAATATTTATAAAGCCTGTAGGATAGCTTATGTTCAGCACCTCTAGGGTATTTTTATTCAGGAAAGGCCTCAGTTTTACAAAACAATGTACAGATACTTCAAGAGTGACTCAAGAAGGGATGTTCAAATCTATATTGCCTTGGGACTGCTGAAAAAAAATGCTGATTTTCTCTGGAGACACTGACAGATGGAATGCCAAAGTAGTTAATTTCTCTGCTGAGGATGTGGGGTTCGTGAGCTGTGGGGGAGTAAAGGCGACTCATGCCGTATATATAAGGACCAATGATAACACATTTTTGTGATGACTTTTGTTCTCTCCATCTCACCAGCTCCTGGCTTATCTGCAGGTATGGCACATGGACAGAACATGATTTTGACACAAAATCCCCTAAGGAAGCCTCAGTTGAAAAACACACAGTGAAATGAAAGGCCAGGCTAAGCTTCCTGATTTCCCATAGCTTAACACTTGTTAGATGAACATGCAGCTAAAGGCCACAAGGAATCTTTGCTTGGGTGCAGTAAATGGTAATAAATTTTCCCTAATATATTATTATATAATATCACTGGATACCAATATAATGTCTTCAGAAGAAATACTGCATTTATATATAAATATATATATATATGTATGTATATGTATACATGTATTTGTATATTTGGTGGGATTAGAGGTAGATGGCTTGACCTACTGAAAGCTTTGTGTCTCTGCTCATACTAGAATGCTAAGGAAATGACCAGTTGCAGTCCTGGGCTGTGGTTAAACATCTACTTCTCCTTAAAAAGCTACTTCTCCTCCCTGTCCCCACACCACAGAAAAATCCATTCCTGCAGAGCTGGTCTGTGGTCTCTCCTTGTCTGTATAGCTGTGTTTATTCTTGTTTAGTGAAACAAAATGTTGCATTTTCTTTCCAAGTCTGTGGCAAAATATTTTGCTGTTGTTTCAAACCGTATTTCTAATAGCTTTTTTTTAATTTTTTAATTCTCTTCAGACATTGTAAAATCTGAGTAGATACACGTATACTCATAAATTTCTGGGTAACATTCAGTCATGCTCGAGCTGATGTGGTGTCATGGTTTGATTGTCAACGTCTTTCTCCTCAAAACTGTCCTTTTTTGGTACTTAAGCTTGAAATGCACTTTATTTTCTTTGTTTGGCAATGAGTCAAGAATGCTATAGTCAATAGTGTTTGGCACAAAGATTTTCCTGCTACTACCATCGTTGGGTTAATAGTTGTGTGTAAAGAAAAAATGCACTGCATATAATTTTCATAAAATACCAAATGGTAGAACTATGCCTTGCATCATCAAGGAAAAATGAGTAAATAACACCAAAATGTCAATGAAAAGCCACTCAGTCTGCTAGCCCAGCAGTACATCTTTGTAAAAACATACAATGCATGTTTATAAATGTAGCCAGAAGTTCCCGATATATTGCAAGCACGATGATTGCAGCAGAAGGTAACAACAATCAGCTAATAATTACCACGACAAATTCGGGGCCAGATTCGGCCCAGCCTGCAGAAGTACTGCAGTTAGTTTGGGCTCTAACCATTTAAAAAACAGGAGTAGTCTGTGCTGTTATTTGCTCCTACACAAATACCCTTGTGTTGAAACTGTCTCAGCTGCTCAATCTCAAAGTCTCTTCCAGTCAGTACCACTTTGTTTGGGATGTGGTGAAGGACTTCAGTATTGGATAATACCTCTGAGAGAGTCTGTGACAAGTCTCACTCTTGGTTTTCAGCAGGGAAAGAGTAAAGTTGGTAGAACACAGGTTCCTACCTGTCTTTGAGTTCTCTTGCCAGCATTTTGTTGGGCAGCCTGATTGCCCAAAGTGTCTCACCTCCGAGTACTGACAAGAGACTTGGCAGTGTTGTGCAGCTGACTCCTTCTGCTCCAGGAACCAAATGCACAGGGACAGTGAAAACAAAACCGCTTCAAGAGTCATGTGAATGTACTTGGAGCACTAAATGTGAATCCTGGAGCCCTGAAATTATGGAAACACCTATGTTCAAAAGCCTTGAGGAGTTCAATGTTTGCAGCTATGTAGAAATCCTATACCTTAAGTTATTCACATTTTACAGCTTTTTTACTGCTTAAGATGTTTTATTTTCTATATGATGTGCTCCAAGATGACAGAGGTACAAGACTTGTATAAGACTTGCAATATGAGTCTCTCATAAGTGTCACAGTATTATTTTGAATAGGAATTAAAATGTACTAAGACCAGTATTTAGTTGTATTTAATAATAATTTTTTCTTTAGTTTTTTAAAAAACTTCTTTAACAATCAGTGGTCTGCTGGACTTGGATAGTGTACTGTAAACCTAGAGCTTTAAGGGAGTCATTTCAACACTCAGCAAAACCTTTGCCAGGCTGGATCTGTTTCACTAGAGGTTTCCTGTTGCTCGTGTACAAGAGAAAAGGATCATTCTGCAGTGTAAGCATCCTCTAATTTGAAGAAATGGCTTTATTGCAGCAGTAGTTATTGCAATAACAGCTGGTACTGTCAACACTGCTGTATGGGAAGAGCTGTACTGGTAGAGATTTGGTTCTCACCTACAGTAGGAAGTAGCTTATGAGCCTCTTACGCTTTTTTTTTTTTTTCCCTACCTCCAGGAGAATTAATACAGATTTGTTTTAAAAACAAATGTTGTACATACAGAAGAATCAAAAGGAGAAACCAAGAGTAAATTTAATTTAGCTCTTTACTGTAGCTCTGTATTTTGAGACCAAGAATAATTGCACTGCCTACTTCTGGGAATGTAGGAAGCCACAATGTGGAATAATTATTTAAAAGTTTGCAGCTAACATTCATTCTTTGTAGAATGAGATGCTGAACTGAGGATTTACAAAAGCAAAAGGCATCTCAGTTAAGATGCCAGGTGTTCTAAAGCAACAATAGTATTTATTTCACTATCTACTTTCAGATAGTAATCTACTACCTGATAGATTGCTTGCCACTGGATTTTTTTTATTTGAAAAAGTAAATAAAAGAGATTACGGCAATCTTTGAAAGAAGGCATTAATGCATTCAACTAAATCATTTTACAGTGCTTATATACCTTATATAAAGGTCACAGATGGAGGGAAAGCAAAATGTGCCACCTCCCATGTCAAATGCAGCAGTTCTTGAGAGTAGCAAATTGTTCTGTTACTTGATCTTGCATCCATTTGGGACTGAACAATTTTTTTTCTGCAAAGCATTCAAATGTATCTTCTGTCTGGTAAAATATATCCATCACCGTACTGAAACTATTGTTCTAACCCTGAAAACAGTTTTCCTCCGTGGAGGAACTTATTCTGAAGTGCCAGTTCATATGAAAAGTCGTGTACCTGGGTTGTTTGTGTTTTTTTTTGGTATGGATATGATGTAGGGAAGAAGACAGTCAGGAAAGAAGGCATGTGTGTACGAATGTTTGTTTTTCCCCAAGAGAAGGGCATAGGCAGGCTAAATTGATTTTTATTTCCAATAAAGGGTAGAAACTGGAGTAAGAAGAACTGTCAGAGAAAGTGTGTGGAAGAAAAATACATTAAATAAAGCATCACTTAAACGTGTATAATTCAAGTGCAGAAGATGTATCTTTTCAGAAGGATTGGACCAGGCTTCATACTGGAGTTACATATTTTAAATTTTTCCAGTCCCATTATTACTGTAACCATTGCTGTTACAATAACAGTGACTAGGTGAACAGTGAAGGTTGTTCCTGGATGGTTTCCTCAAAATGAGGGTGTCATTGGTTATGCAACATCTTCTGCACACCAAGAAGTTATTCTCAATATTATCTGTACTTTGACCTGCTCAAAAAAGAAATGCCTAACTTCCTTTATTCTGTGTGAAATGAAGTAGTTCAGACACCACTTGTACAATTCCTACCAGAAACAAAAAAGACTCTAAGTTAATATTTCCATATATTTAGCTGGCCTCTAGAATATATGAGTTTAAGTGAAGTTTTGGGGGATTTTTTTTGGGCAACTGGTATGATAGAAATTGTTCTTTGGCACATTAGCACAAGTTATGGGACGGAAGGAAGTGTTGTTTATTAAAGCTTAAGCCATTAGATTAATCTTTTCCCTTGCCATGCTGTTTAAAAAAGAAAAGATCATCTTTAAGGAAAAATACCTCAATCTTGCCTGAGTAGTATTTTTATCTGTATTATCTGTGACACAGACCTTCATGGTACAACTGTTCATTAAAGTGCTGTTGCACACTAAGTAGACTGAAGTCACTGCTATCAGTTTCCTACAAAAATGGGATGTTTCTATAACTTTTGATAGTGACCTCTTTGTTCAAATCTTGTTAGATAATGCAGGATTTTATTTTCCTTTAGAAAAGAAAACCACTTTCTTTGAGAAAGTTGATCTGTACTTTACACGTAAATCTGTTTAAAATTGATCGCTTCAGCAATGTTGTGACACAAGTCTTTCAAAAGTCTTTTTTAAATGACTCTAGCTATTTTACAGATGCCTTTGACGGTATTAAAATCATATTGGGGTTTTATTAACTATGATTTTTCTTCCTTGGTTTGTCTTAAAACTGTTTTCTTTTTATGTTTTTTAAAGTGAAGTCACTTCTTTAATATTAAATCAACAATTGCCATGTTCTATTATTCATGCTACAGAACTAATTCTGGCACTGAGGAGGTAAACAATAAAATAGAAATGCAAGGGTTAGAGGGAAACCCAAACACAGCCCACACTTAAAGCTGAAATGGAGGTGCTAAGAAGGACTGGAATTGGAAATTATCATGCATTTTTTCATATTACTCCATCTACTAAAGACACCATTACATGAAAACATCTTCTACAGCTTATTTTATAAATAAAGTGTTTATCTGGTACTGCCTATGATATTTACAGAATGAATCAGCATGCCTTCTTATGATATGCAAAGGTTTTTCAGTGTCTAAATAGTCTTAAATTATTATAAATGAGATTAAGACCTTCAAAGACTGTTCCATTTAAATAGCTAAAACCAGATTTTAACTAAACCAAAACAGAATTTTTCCTTGAAACTATTCTTGAGGGTGGAAGCAGTCCTGGGTTTCAGTGAAGTGCTTCACTTTATCTATTTTTATTGTTTTTTTATCATACGTTCCAATGACAGAGACCATGCGCCAGTTCTCAGCTCTTCAGGCTTTCCACAGGTCTCCAAGCCACATCCTGCTGCCCTTGGACTTTGGCAGTGCCCTTGGGAGGAGGCCCCCAGTGCTGCCACCCCAGCTCCTTCTGGGTGCAAGGCATGGGGAGCATCACCTGCAGCGAGGGCTCTCTGCTGGTAACGAGGGTGGGGTTGTGAATCCAGTGCCTAAAGCCTTAGAACAGAGCTTTGCCGCCTGCTTCACCAAGGATCAGAAATGGCAGTGACAACGTCAAAATATTAATGAGATTTTCTTGTCAGTTGTTATATGATTATAGTAAAATGATGCATCTTATGATTGATAGGTGCTTCAGTGTTTGCAGTAGAAGTGCAAGTGTTACCATTTATTGACTTCATAAAGAGAGACCATAAACGATTGAGGTCAGCTTTCTCAAAGGCTTTGCTGATTTTCAGAGAAACAATAGATGGTACATGGTCTGACTTCTTAGGATTTTCACATGTGCAACCTGTTCAAAACTCTGGGCCTAGGGAGACAGGGCTTTGGTTAGCTCTTGATATTCTTGTAGAAGGGGTTTAGATGTGCTCTGTCCTATAGACAAAGTAATGTCACGTAGTTCATGTCTTGGTTGGTTCATATAGGTAAAAGCTGCAATCAGAGTACTTAACTTTTCTTTATACAAGAGCAGTTAAAGCAAGATTTCATTTCAGATGTGAATTAGAAACTTGGATCTGTGCATGTAATATAAGCAGCTACAACTTTTGGAAGTAACTTTCCATAATGCCTTTAATTATTGGAAAATAATATTTGTACAGTTGAACTGAAAGCACAAATCAAAAGATACTTTTTTTTCAAAAATTCTGTCAAGGATTATTTTTTCAGGCTTTTTAAAAGCCATTCATGACACATAAGTATCAGAATACTTTATTTTCTTTCTAGCTATCAGGTTTTTTTACAAATAAAATCACTTAATAGCCTCTTTCTAACTCTGGAGAAAGTATATTTCTATCAAATATTTCCTAATACAACATAATATCATATTTGGTGCAGTTATTAGTGTGAAAATGGATAGCTTCCACTAGTAATTAATGTGGTGTTCTTTTGCTTTTGTAAATAACTGCTGGCACCAAGGATCTGTGCATGGATACTGGAAAAATGCATGCAATATTTTAATACTGTTTAATTTGTAAATAGTATATGAGTGTCAGGACAGTATTATATAGTCAAATTATTATAGCAGAATGATTTTATTTTAATGGAAAAAAATGTCAGGTGTTACCAAAAATTCAACCCAAAGGTATACCAAGACATGAATATTTCAACACCCAAATAAGAGCAGTATCTCCCAATATCTGGATAAAGTAAACAGTCCTTATTTGGCAGACATCAATATTGTTGCTAGATTATTAATGTTGCTATTGTTAGATTGTAGATCTCTATGTTTCTACCTAGTTGCTTGATTGATGGTGATAAAATCTAAGCCATGTAGCCCTGATCGGTTTATCAGCACATTATTTGCATGCTGACTTCAGTCATTATCTCTAGATTGGTACTGTCTGGTTTCTCTTAGGGTAGGGGAATTGAGGATTCGTAGTGTATGGAAAGCAGACATAGCTAACACAGAAGTTTGATAGTTCTAGAGAATTGGAGTTCATGCATTTGGCTTCAGGTTTTCCTTTTGTATGCTGACAATGATTTGGCATAAATTTAATTGAGTTTTCACATGCCATTCAATAATACTTTTTTTTCCCTAGGGTTCTTCTACAACCCAGTCTCATCTACTTTCACCAACTTCCACTCACAAGTACCAGAAGACCAGCTGAATGCTAACCAAGCATCTAGCCTGGCAGATAAACCCTCAAGGAGGCAAGAAAGAATTATCTGTATTAGAGTGGCATTTCAGAACTAATCCCACATTCCAAAAAGGGGCATATTTGGGTTTAGCAGTCTGCATTAAATAAGCAGGAGGTAAATTTGCAACAGAAGTCTTACTCTGTCCTCCCTAGAGGAATCTGTTATTTGAGATGCCTTGCCCAGTAATGTGATGTGGGTCTGTGGTTGAGCTGAAGTACTTCTAAGTCCAGTGGGAAACAGATAGCATCATCTTGTTTGATTTCTTTTTATTAGTTCTGCCTTTGAGTTTGTAATACAAAGAAGGATGAAATGATGGAATTCTAAAGCTGCAGGATTTGGGAATTTAGATATAGAAGAATATTTCTGTGTTGGCTTTTTTTTTTCTTTTTTTAATTGAGGGGAGCAGGGAGGGATTGACACATAGACAGGGGAGAGTTGCATACCTGGTGAAGAACCTGATTTAACTGAGATTCAGTACACTAATTATAGCTAGGAAGAATTACTTAATTTTATCCTTTCAAACATGGTTCTTTGAACTGTGACTCCCATGCTTTCCATTAAACTGTATGAAGAGCTATTTCACTTCATGGTCAATATTACCTGAACTGTAACACTTCCAAGATTATATATTGTTCTCTGACATATTTTCTGTCTTTGTGACAAGATCTCAAATGAGTACAAATTTAAATTTGTTTAAATTCAAACTGAGTTTCAAGTGATATTTTCTTGGTAAAAGAAAGGCTGTGCCATAGCACAGCTAGTACTAGCTCAATTTATTTCTGGATTGTACTACAGCCAATAGCCTGGGAACCACAAACATTCAGCCCTACCATAATCCATTTTATATTTGAGGTCCTGCTAGCTTCTAATACCCTATTCATCTGTGTTATTCCACAGTCCTTAGGTAACCTGCCATAAAAAGCCTGTATTATGTGTAATGGAACCATAGCATCAATCTTCAAGCAGCAATCTATTTTCATCATAATACTTATATTTTGTGTTAATATTATATTTTGCTATGAAATTATTTTCCTCCCCACAAAGTCATGGAAACAAGTTATTGAATTACTGAATTTTTTTGCTTAGTTTGAGAAATCAGGTATTCACCAGGCAAGGTGGTTCATGTAAAAGGAAAATCCTGGGTGCAGGATTAAGTTCCCTTAATGCAGGGCAGAACAGAATTAATCCAAGACTTAACCCAGTCTTAAGACTTAACCTGTTAATTTCAGATATATGGGAAGAATTTGGTTTCCTTTTAAACAGTCTTGTTTTCATATGCTCTTGCTACCTCCCACTACAGAAATTTACCTAAAAGAGAAAGAAATGTTAAAGCATTGTCAAAAAGGCTACTCTTACATGTCTCTTGTCCCAGAGCGAGCTGGCAAGTCAGAGAATTATGTGGGAGTAAATTTAATCTCAGACATTTCCTGAGTAATTTTGCAGACACAAGAAGGGTGGCTGGTTCAGATTAAAGCCATGATAAGAAGTTAAATTTAGGCTGCACTTTGATATGAAATCTTTGGAGCCAATAGCAGTGTAAACAGTTTTCAGCTATTCTTTGCTCTCTGTTTATGCCCTTGCAGCTTTTTTCTTAGCTGTACCAGTATCAGCATGAGAGAATTGAACCTGGGAACTGATCTAGATTTTCTGACACAATATTTTTACAAGAAAGAGCCGAGAAAAAGGGGAAGGTTAATAAAAGGATGACAGAAAATTTAAACCATTTTTGCTGCTGAGCATTTCATATTGCCTAATCATGGCCCTAGAAATAGCTTTATTTGCCTATAAGCAGCCAGTTGCCTATGTTCTTAATGTTCCTGGGGTAGGTTTCCAAAGGGCAGTAAGAAAAATAACTCCTCCTTTTAATAAATTCTGATTGTACAGAATGATAGTCTTCTCTTGCAAGAAAGTGGGAGTTTGGTCTTCCACTGACTGATCTAGGCTTGATCCCATAAATCATGTGGTCTGGGAAATAAATGGGTTGGACTCGTGTGGTTGCAGAATGTGATAAATAAAAGGCCCATTCTGGGAGCTAAATCCAATTCCAGCTTCCCAGTCCAGGCAAATGTAGTGAGATTCTTAGAAATAGTCTGTATGGAGAGAGTGTTGAATAGAAATAAACTAAATAAACCTTCCCATATGGCTCATTGAGAACACCAGGATCTTCTGTTTGAATGTCTGAGTCCTCATCTGGTTTCGCTCAGTAGAATGTGGATTTATACAAGGTACTGCTTATTTCCGACCATTTTTTGGTAACTCTCATAGCGCAAGAAGTTCATAGGGAGCAACAGTAATAGTTTTAAATATGCCCTGATTAATAGGGACCACCCTAAGTCTTGTGTATTTGACATTTGGAAATATCTGTTATTTAGTCCTAATGAGACAGAACTCGGCAAGAACCTACAACTGTTAATAGTTACTTCTAAAAACTTGCTTCTTAATATGTCCAACTGAGAATCAAGCCGAGTTGGGGGAGTGCTATTTTTGTGCCTAGTAATATTTTAATCACTTAATAAGATGCAAAGTCAATATGACTGCATTAGTGATATGATTCAAATACTAGGAAACTCAGATTTCTGGAAGACTGTCCTGACTGGAGGCTGCCTGCTGTTTCAGATGACTATCACTTCCCCTGTGAAAGGGCAGGGGGAAATGGTTCAAGCAGGTAACAGCTTCTTAATT
>WAAG01070404.1:3464-13490 GCA_013390105.1 Tichodroma muraria | reverse complement strand
ATTATTTTTTCCACCCTTTATACAGGTATAAATTAAGAGTACTCCTTTCCAATCCAATCCTTTTATGTCCTCCACAAGTTCTCAAAGACAACTGCTACTGTATGAACTTTGGCCCATACAGAGGTCAGGATCAGAAGGCTCAGACAAGCACAAAACCTGAAAATACCAAAATAAGGTCAAACGCAATCTGCTTCTGTTCTAGGCTGAGCTCTTATCCGCTGCTTCTAATACGTTTTCCCATTCTCGAAAGTACACTTTATGATGAACAGTGAAAAAAAAAAAATCCTTTACCTCTTCGATTTGGTTATACCATTTAGAGATAGCTATTCTTTTATACTGAATAAATTTCCAACCCTTTTCTTTGAATCTTCTATTGATAATCTAGTCAATGAATGATTTCTTATTCAGTTTCTCTTTCTAGCTACAGTTCATTCTGTATTGTCCATGCTGATTGTGTTCCTGCATTCTCCTGATGATCTGTGTTTGTGTAGCAGGTTGTGCTTGTCTCTCTTTTATCTGCACTATTTTGAATGAATAAATGCATCATAATTTGACCAAAATTTTCAATATCTTTTATAATCTTTATCTTCACTGAAATACTGTGCAATTTCTTGATAAACTGTAACTTTTTTCTTAACTTTTATGAGATTTTCCATACAATTTTTGTATATCTATCAAAATCTCCTGGGTTCAGAAGTTATTAGTGGCACAGAGACAGAAAGACAAAGAGAACAAACTGTAGGAACCTCACTGGAAGTATTCTTGAGGGATCCCTCTGCTTGCACTAAAGCCCATTTGCAAATAACAATACAGTCCTAACCTACCTATCCAGCTGAGTAAAGACTATACAGTTCCAGGGATTCCTGCTGCTGCACTAACCACTTTGGAGCTGTGGCTCCCCAAAGCACTTGGCATCAAAAAATGAAAACAGCTACAGCCTGCTGAAAACAGCATGTTCGGTTTTGCATTCAGTGTGTAAACTGTAAGCTGGTTTCAACCATATTTTGTTACCCTTTGAAATGTTTCCTCAATAGTAGGTTGCACCATCTGTTGCACTGTTTGCCTGCATGTTTTGCTTGTTAAACTGCTCCCCCAGCAGCACACAAAAGAGGAAGAGCAGTGGTGATGCCTTTCAGGAAGATGTCCCTGTCCTCCGCCTACCTCCTCCCACTGCAGTGTTGCAGAGCACACAACAGATGCTTCCCTAATCCTACCTCATGCTTACTTATTTTGGGACCTAAGCCAAAGTCCACTACAAAACCTATGAGACTTTAAAATTTGGCAATCTCATTCCTTGTGAACCCTATGGGTATGTTTTACGTTCTAAGGGCACAGAACCACACATGCCAAAGCAAAATATTAAGACGAATCACCTCAAGATTCACCAGGGAGTATGAGCTCTGCCACAGCTAATCCAGAACACCCTTTTAAACATGGAAGAAACATTGATTAGAAGTCAATAAACCTGATTTTTATTGTTTGCCTACTGGCAAACAATACTTAAATGGTCCTAGTATGAACTCCGTCTCCTGGTTAAGTGTTGGCATATTATCATGACAGGAAGAATACTGTCCTGGTTCTTGTAATGAGGCAGGGCTTTCCTTCAGTTGCCTTTCATTCTTAGTATCTAAGCAGCAGAGAAAAAATTTAACAGCTTTTCTTTTTTCTTTCTTTCCTGGTGTGTTTATTAAACCTGGGCAAATAACATACAATGACTTTACATGAAATATTCTCTGAAACATGTTGACAAAGCCTTGCACTATTCTACATAATCCCAAATTATTCTCTTCATGAACTGGATGAATGATGGGAGGAAGGGGAAACCCAGTGAATAATGCATACAAATAAGACTACAGAATGCTCTGAGTAAATTATGCAACCCAAATGTATTCAGCCAGTTCTGCTCTGAATAACATGACATAGTTTTCTCGTGACTTTAAGTCACCTCAGCAACAGGGACCAATGAGGAGCTGAGCTCACTGAATGGGAAATGTTTTCCAGGCTGAAAATCTGTCTTGAGCAATTAGGGCCTCTGTCCCGACTTATATCAAGGGAGTTGATATCCTCATATCCTTTATCCTGCACTAATACAATACCTGAATGTCCCTTACAGAGAAATGAACACTTTTCATGTGCCAGTGTCTGCTCAAGGGTCTACCCATCACACATGGCCATAGGATAGGTGTGATGCATTCATATGAATCTCTAATTTCTCCCTACAGCTGCTATTTTAGAAAAGTATTGATAGAGCCTAGCTTTTTCCTGAATTCCCATTCAAGACAAAAGATTGTCATACAGACAAACATAAATATTTACCTACTACCCAGCCTTTATAGCAAGTCAATTAAAAAATTCTCAGGTCACCACAGCGGACCTCAATGACAACATCTAAAATATTTCTTATGAAACGGAATGGCATCTGATAGATGAAGGAGAGGTGTCCGTACATAACCACTCCAAGCTTTCTTTGTAACAAACAGAGAAAACCAGGTATCTCTAGAGTGAAATTAGGCTTGTTCTGGATAGGAATTTGAAATTAATCAGATGAATCATACTCTAAAAGGCCTGTTACTATCCATTGGCTGAAAATGGAAGCTAAGATGACTTGTCTATGTTGCAGAGGCTAAACATGTATACTTAACCTGGAGCGGGTTCAATCCCACCCACAACCCTGGCTGCACACAAAGGCAGGTGCAGGTTCCATAACAGAGCTATGTCATACAGTGTGGGAGCACACCAGCTGGTACTAATGATCCCTGAGCTTCCCTGGGAAATCTGTCCCAATATTTCTGTGTCCAATACAGTGAACCAGACACCAAAAGAAGATCTGGCCTCTTGGAGTTTATTTCCTCCTCTACAATCTCTTCCAGGTGGCTGAGCCCTGATCAAATATTTATAGAATTAAATATTTCTCTTCTCTGTGGGAGAGAAACAGTAAAAGTACAGATCCTAATTTGTTTTTGCAGAGGGCTGGAAATAACAACAAACAGGTCATTAAAACTAATCCTCTTTTTTGTTGCTTTTTTTAATTTTTTTTTTTTTTTTTCATTCCGTGCAGATGCGAATAAACTTTCCAAGGACAAATCTGAACCCATAAGTTTCTTCCTCATAAGAATATTAACAGGTGAGTATGTCTGTTTCAGGAAATCTACATGGCCTCTTCTACTAGAAATGCTTCTTGGTTTTTTATCCATAGAATTTGGTACCTCCCAGGTGTCCTCATCAGTGAGCATGCCCTCACACAGTAAGGTCTGCACAAATCCAGACGAAAACAAAAGGCCCTCATTTAAAAATGTTGATGTTCTAAGCCAAGAGACAAAACCTGACAACTTCTTTTTAGAAAGTGAGGCTATTTGAGATGCATGTCTGTAAAAATACATTGTAGCTGCAGGTAATTTAATCAGTGAAATTTTATTAGGAGATATTTGCAGGCACAGGAACTCGTTTTACTTACAGTGTTTTCAGGCTTGTTTTTGCTCTGTGTCAAAGGAGATAAACAAAAGTTATTCTTAGACAGGGTTCAGGTGGGCAATTGTATGTTGCCACCTTGTTTTGGAGAAGAGCAGTATACATGGTGCAGATGTGGGCTGTTCCATATCAGTATCAAAAAGCTGTCCTAAGTATATTTTCTTTACTAGAAATGACATAGTCTTACATATGTTCTTTCTCAACACATTGACTAACTAAAATACAGTTGTTTTTTGTTTTGTTTTGTTTTGTTTTGAAGAGGGGAAGAGCCTCAGCCATGATTAGCTTAGGAAGTTTCTTTCTTTTTAAGTGACTGCCTGTATTACAAAGCCGCTCAAAAAATGCCCAGCTTTCAAACTGCAAAAAGATGAGACACAGACATGTTGGAGCCTGTTTTGCCAACTGCAGTCCCTCCTGTTACATGCCACTTCCTCAGCAATGCAGCCTTCTTCAAGATGCAGCACTACAGATCTTCATCACTACAACATTGGTCAAAAAATCCTCTAAGGAATATTTTGATTCTCAGAAACCTGCAGTTCACTTTTTTTCCCCAGCAGTTCAGTATGAGAAAAAAGTGACTTAGTAATCTTTGGGATAAGGGTTTTTTTTCTTCTTACTTGTTTGGGGTTTTTTCAGCACAGGCTACCATGGAACTTGGTATAAATCTAAAACATCTGCTCCTACTAGCATATGAGGACAAAGGGCTATATTGTGACCATCTTCCCTAGAAGTCCCAGTTTATTCATTCTTATTGTCATATTATCTAGGTGATGGAGCAATTCAGTTCTCTGCCACCCACCACTGCCAGACAGGTTAAAAAAATCCCGTGAAAAAATGTTATAACAATATGTAAACTAGATAGAAAACAGTGCTGTTTTCTCATAACATCTAGAGTATGTTGTATATTTTCTAGGTCTCTGTGGTGATTTAACCTGATTGGCCAATATGTAATATTGACACGTGTTTAAGCCAATGAAAGACATGGGTACGCCTTTGTGAATGCACATTTTAAATGAGAACCTGGGAAAATTCCTTATTCTGGTTTCCAGTGGGAGAAGAATAGCACGTGGACCAAGCGGGCTCTCTCGGGCCAGGCCAGGCCAGGCTGGGCTGGGCTTTGTCTTGGCTGCAGCCCTGGCCGGGTCCGGGCCGGCGAGAAGGACAGAGGCCGCAGGGCCCTGGGAGCAGCCGGGCCAGACCGGACCCAGCTCCGCCGAACCATGCAGCCTCGGACCGGGGAGGATCGGACCAGGCTTCGGGGACTCCCAGGCTGGGGAAGGAAAGGACATCAGCCTTCTTCTCATCAGGCTTCTATCAGCCAGCTTCTTCAATAGAGAAACTTCCTGGCACAGCAATGGAACTTTCAAAGCATGAATCCTACCTGAGTGAGAGAAAGAAGAAATTGAAGGAGATACAAAGAGACACAACATGAGACCTAAGTCAGGAGAATGAGGGAAGAACTTTAAGTTGGAAAGAAGATTGAAAGAGTGGCTTAAGCTGGACTTTTTTTTGTAAGGCCATAGAGAATAGACTAACTACTCCTGTAACATATAATCTGCTTTTTTAGGAGAAAATGCTAAATTCTAGTTGGGACTGTAAAGTGGTGTAACTATAATAACAGAGAAATTTGAACAGAAGAAGACCAAGAGAATGAGATGATGTCCTCTGTCTAGTGAGAGAGAACACTTTTTTTTTTTTTTGAGATGAAAATGAGATAAGTGAAAAGAACTTTTGCCTTATACTAGAAAAAAGCATCCTTAAACTGTAGCCTAATAAGCTATTATAGTCCATGAGCAGCTGTTGAAAGCTGTTTCATGGGAGGCAGTCTCACAATAGCAAATTTCCTTCTTCCGGGCGGGTTATTGGTGAAAGGTGAAAGCAAGAGAATTAATATCTTGTAAAAAATTTCTATGGCATTCAAGAAAAGATTCTGCTTCTTCTTTAGTAAATTGAGAAATGATTGTTTCTGAAAGTGGTACTGACTGAGTATTCCAGGTTTCTTTTTTTTTTATCTTTTCATGTGTCTGAGGGGTGGGTAGTTGATGGGGAGAAGAGAAGTATGTTTTTGAAAGTTTCATTCCAATTCTTGTTGTTTTTTTTCCTCTTTTTATGTTAGTTAATAAAATCAGTTCTTTTCAAGTTTAAACCTGCTTTGCTCTTGATTACAGAATTTTTAATTGGCAACCCAAATTAATATTTTCTGTCTGGTTTCAGACTGAAACCACGACAGTCTCTAACTGGAATTTTGGGAGTTTCAGAAAGTGGATAATATTGAAAATATTCTATGATCTTCAGAGGAAAGAGAAATAAAAAGAAAGCTGAAGTGTGAGTTAAATGTAGGCAGGACCTAACACTTATGTATTCATTCTTTCTACTCAACCTGCTGAAATAAGAGAAACTAAATTTTACTTTTAAAGTTCTTTTAAGCAACAAACAATAAATGATTGGACAGCTAGTATCAGCAGAACTTTCATTATCAATGACTAAATTAGTAGCTGATTCTAATACTGTTGAAACAACAACAACAACAAAAACACGAAACCAGATTATTTTATGTAGACAAGAAAATGAACCTGTGCCTTTTTACAGTTGTGCAGGATGCCATTAGAAGTCTGTTCCCACCACATCCTTTTAATGATCACAGAGGAGATTCAGGTAAAGGATGTCTGCTTAGCTGAAAGATACTGACACTGGTGCTGGGAGAGTGGAGAATAAAGACAGAGAATACAAGAAAATTAAGTGCTGGATTCATCTCATCTAATGTCATAGTTTTACAGTGGTGAGTCCATCTAAACTATTTGTCCTCTGGTAATAGAAAGTGGAAAGGATCTGATGCTTACAGGTACCACGTAAAATTTGGGTCTGGTTTTCCAGCGCGTCTTGTCACATGAGCCCCACCAGACTGACCAACACAATCTGAACAAAATGGCAACAGGGAGCTGTACAAAGCAGTGACTTGCTAGGATGTTTGCTGCCATCAAGTAACAGCACAGTTTAAAGCATATGAAAGAGAAGAATGAGGTGCCATGGTGTTCAGAGGAAGCCTTGTAATGCTTTTACTATACAGAAACCAACATCTCAGGAACACACAGCATAGAGGATGGAGGTAATCAAAACCAATCCATGTGTTTGCAAATGCAGATCTTAGGTTCTCAGGGGATTTTAAAAGGAAAAATACTTGACAAAATTGAAGGACTGTTATTCCAGTTCTTAATGTTTTTAAATCACAAGCTTGAAAAACACATACAACTCAAGAAGCTTTGGCAGGTGCCATGTGTGATCTATGTTTAGATTTCACACTGTGCTTTAACTGTCACCTAATTAAATAAGGTATCTGTTAAAAGCTCATTGATTTTATTTACCTTTCTGACAAGTGAGAATTCAGTGCTCCTTGCCACCCTGTAGAACAGTATTTGCATATAATCCTTTGTGGAATCTCATTTATTTTGATTTATGATAGTTCTGAAATCATTGTGATTATGTTACTAATAGCAAGAAGAGATCAGTCACCTGAAAAAGTCCAAACGTCTGCTAAAAATGAAACAACATTCATTCCATCCAAGGAATTTTATTTCAACCTGAATCATCTTCCCAAGGCAACCCACACAAATGTCCCAAATATCTTGAGGTAAGTAAAGCCAACAAACACCAGGGCATAAGAATTATAGTAGCCTCAATTTTAAGTCCTTAATACAACCTGAGCATATATAAAAAAAAGTAATTTAATTTAATTAAGGATTGGAGCATTTGTGTTGCACTATAATGTTAGGAAGCAGCTGGTACTCCCTAGGGGATGGAGGCCGGAAGCTGAGTGGGATAACTATGGTGGAGGAAGGATGGCCCAGCCATCCCAAGGATCTCCAGGGGCCAGGTGGGCCAAGGGGAGAAGGAATTATTCTGGGGTCAGCCCTGGTAGATGCCAGAGGCTGTGCAGAACTGGGAAGGAGGGCAGTGAAAGATTAGAATCCACTCCAGGGAGGGACACCAATGTCAGACAGCCCCCAGGTGGCCTGGCAAGGGCACCAGGGCAGGGATGCTGGCCCATGGCTAGGCAGAGCAGGGCTGTGGAGAGTTGGTACCAATGTCCTACGGTGTCACCAGGAGAGAGGATTGTAGCCCTCAGGGGCTGAAATGGGGCCCTGGGCTATGGGAAGGAGGGGGGGCCCTGGGCAGGGCAGGACCATTAGAGCCTGGCAGGGCCTTTCAAGGCCCTGGCAGTACCTAAGTACCATAGTGCTATTTTTATTTATGGAAGATTGGTCAACTCAAATGTGTCAAGTATAGATTCTATACATGTGGGAAATGCTAAAGAAAGATTTTTTCTGGCAGATGTCTGAGTAATACATTTCTCCTTTTCTGTGCTGATTATATATTATCCAGGACATTGGATATTCCAAACCTGTCAAGATTTAAAGGCTAATGTTTTCTAACTGGGGAGTGAGGAGGGAAGTTCATCTAGAGCAATGTCATTTATAAAATTGAGCTTTGAATGTGAAATTCCCAGGTTAAATATAGAATAGATTCCCTTTTATCTTTTACCCCACTCTCAGCCTTAAGCTGACAAATTCAGAAATTTCAAAGTTGGAATTGGCACTGTTTTCTTAAAGTATTTCTAAGTAATTGTCAGTGACACCTCTTTTCTGTAAGTTTTCTTCACTTTCTGTACCCAATCTGGCACCATGCATGCCATGCAATTACCCGGTGTACAGATATATAGGGAAGAGCAGACTGTAAAAGTGGATTTGTGGAACACAAGACTGTTGCTGTTCCTCAGTGCACTTAGACTCAACTGCAGCTGTGGGTGAAGGTCAGAGGCGCTGATCTGTAAAACCTGGGCAAACGGCACATCGATGTTTAACCAGAACAAATCTTTGTGCAGATGTTCACCCACTATGTAGATATGGGGAAGAGGATGGTGTTGTTAGAGCTTGTGGCATTAATATCATAGCCTCAAGGAGCACTGAATGGTATTTCAGAATGTTTTCTTCTTAGATAGCAACAATGATGCTTTACCCATAACTTTGAATATTTAGTAGCATACAAAGGAAGTCAGTTTTGCTGGTTTAAAACCTTCAGAAGATGCTAGAGATTCTTGCCTTTGGATGATCAGTGCAGTGGAACTTTGATTCATGCTTTGCAGGTCCCCATTGATTGTGGGATTAGAGCACAGCTGTGATGTGCTTCTGAGCAGAAACTGTTGATCACCTGAACACAGAACTGTTCTTCAAACCCAGCACTCACTGATGCATGAAACACAAGTGTTTGCGCCACACTAACCTATTTATGTCTGTCTCGCACGGCACCTCACCAGATTTGAATGTGCACAGAGGTTTCACATAGAAGGAGATTCTCCTCTGAAATAAATTGAATGACACGTTAACTCTGCCTGAGGAACCTCTTGCCACACTGAAGATTGCTAAAGCCCCACCTCTTCAGGAACCAAAGACTTTTTCTTGTCCTTCACCTGATGTGATGATAATTATATACCTGTCATCCTAACTATTTCTTTTAGCATGCAACATTCACATTTTCAGCAACAACCTACCACTTAGTTCTCTTCTACTTTTTAAATAGTGCTGACTGGTAGTTTTTAATTAAGCCTTGACAGTTGAAATTTGCATTCCAAAAGCCAGATGAAGGTGCTGGCATTGGATTTTCTAATACTTTGGAACAGGTTTGGATTGTCTATTATTTTATCATGCAGAGAATTCTACTTGCACACAACCCTGCATGCATGTATGTATGATTACCAGGACCTTCCAGGTTCTACAGACACTGTGTGCAAGGTTTAAGGCTACTTCCCTAAGATCATTCTAAATTGGCCTTTCATGCTTTAATGCTTAGTTAATGGAGTATAAACAAGCATGCTGAGTGATTTCTGTAGCTCTAAGAGGAACATTGTTCTTGTCTGGTTTGTTATTCATTTGTACATGCCAGATCACAAAATTGCTCTGAGTAGATGGACAAATAGCTAAGAGAAGTTTCATCAGTTTTGAGATTTAGGGGAGAAATGACCCAGGGAAAGACCCAAAGAATGGATCACTGCAACATTTAAAGTATAATTTTCAGTTTTCTGTAAGAGGCTCTCAGTCCCACTAGAAGTTTTTGACTCGCATTTAGCTAAACAAATTTTCCCTTCATCTCCATTGATTTCAATAGATTTTGTTCTTGACAGTGGTATAAGTCAAGTAATTTCTGATTAGGTTCTACAAGCTAAAGCTTTAAATCCACTCCAATTAATGCTTTTTTGATGAAATGAAGCATATGTTTTGCTTCAAGCTAAGCTTCCACCTTTTTAAGGATTTTCCACACATTTCCACTGATGATTAGTCTCTGCAGGTATCTGTAGAACCAAACACCTTTTGCTGCCTTTATGAACAGTAATAGCAGAAAATTGCAATTTTGATAGAATAACAAGGATGGAGCTTACAAAGTCACCTCTTCTATCTTAGCATGAACTGTAAAGCTAAAGAGCATATACCTGATCAAATTCCTAGGCTGCGAGATAGTTTGAGAAAATGTAGATAACAAGTTCATAGATTGTATTTCTGAATTTTT
>WAAG01070403.1:0-13477 GCA_013390105.1 Tichodroma muraria | reverse complement strand
GACTGGTGCTGACAAGCTTGATGAGCAAATTTGATTTTGTTTTGCGTGAATATAATCCATAGCTGTAAGGACATTATTGCTTAGTAACTTACTAAGCAAAGGCTTCCCTTTGAGAAATATGTAACATTAGAAAATAGGTAGATAATGCCTTTACATTAAAGATGCATGAGTGGTTATAAAATGTGGTGACCAAAACCGCTGAGGACTGGGATGCCAATGACAGTAGTGTGCTACTGAGATGGCTTGGCAAAGACTTTCTAGCGGCTTTGTACTGTCATTCCTGTATATTAGACTTGCCAGCTTTGAATACATGCTTTTTCACCCTGTTCTTCTCTTTTCACTTCTCCTACAGAGTATGCTTTCATTTGGGAAGAGCTTGTTTTCAGCTCTTGTAAATGACAGTTAAACCCCTAGTGAAAGAAGATTTTCAGATAGGCTGCTAAACTCTATCCAAGCCTTTTATTTCCCCCCTCTTTTCAGTTTTAAGAGCTGGTTTTCTCCATTTGAGAGGTAGGGGGCTGACTCATTCCTCCAGGAGATTGCAAGAAACTAGTCACCTGAGTGAACAGCTGAACTCAAGTGCCCCCAGAGAGCCTCTAAGCGTTGCAGGATCACTGACAGTCATGGCTTTAGAATTCTATGGATTTTGCATTTCATGCTATTAAGCTTGAGAGAGGTCTTAAAACAATATGGCATTCATTGGTGGAGAATTTCCTGCTGACTTCATGTGCATCAGAGAATGTGTACAGCAATATAAGGCACAGAAGAAAAACTGAAACTAAGTATTTTTATGAGTACTTCAGTTAGGTAGAACTGCTGCAGGAACTCATTGGAGACACATTTCTTTGTGCATTCCTTTCACTGTATTTGCTCGGAGGTTGTTTTGATCTCAGTTGTTTTCAGACTCCTTACCATTAAAACTGTGTTTCTGTTGATCTGGCATATTTAGACTGTTTTGCTACCTGAGGTTTCTAAATCTGTCCTGAACAGGAAATCTCTGGTTTAGTGTCTGTTTGGTCTCAGTTATTGTAAATCCAGTGTAGTTGTGGTTCCTGATGACTTCTGCCCCTACCTCTCAACAAGCACCACTTGTCTCAGACCTTTTGTCTTCTGGAGGCACAGGAACAATGTTTCAGATATTTTGTAAACAAATGGTACAGTGATGGAATACAAAGAAATCTCAGTTGGGTGTAGCCAGACCTTTGCTTTTGAGAGTACAAATAAGTAATCTCCTGCTTGAGTGCGTTATTTTAGTGATAGTGTTCTCCTGGATGGTATCATAAACATTTAATTCAACTCAGTGGTTGTTTTCCACTAGCATTTCCCTTTGAAGCTTGTTACTTCTGTTTCAGACTTGAAGAAGATTGTGTCCACTTCAAGATTTTTCCTTTGTTTTTCCCCTTCTCACTTACTTTGCCTTTCCACCCAGCTCTATTGTTCTGGCAAGATATATTACCAAATTTTAATAGTAAGAAATTGCATTTTGGGATCAATTTTGCTTTCATTAGTCTTTGGAGGGGTGTTGTTTTCTGTCTTCACATAAGGAACCCTAAGAGAATTTTTTGTCTTACTATGATAAGTCTGTAGTTGAGTCACATTGAAGTCCCAAGAATAAATCATGCTGTTTGATGTATTTCTGTTTTACACTCCTTCCTGAGCACTCTCAAACTGGCAATAATCTGTAGATTGGGTGGGCTGCTTTGTGGACTTGTTTCCTCTCCCCTATTTGCTAGGGGTCCCAAAGTCTACCCACCATGTTGCCAAAAGGATCTGGCTATAAGGTATGGGTGTTCTGATCACATGACTAGGAGCTCTTGTCTCCGGACACAAGTGAACATCTGTGTGTCAGAAGGCAAGGACACCATCATCATCTTGACTAGGTAAGAGATGCAGTTCTGGTCAAATGGTGCCCTTGTGCTGACCATCTCTAGTCCATTGACCACAATATTCATGCCTTTCATGTGAGGGCTTGTCCTGTGTCCTGGTTAGACAGAGACGGCTGATGGCAGAGTTTGTGGCATATAGCCTTCAAATACGAACTCCAAGGACTACCTCCTTAAGAATTTCAAAACTTAAGTCTACAAACTAGACATATTTCTTAATGAACTAATTTGAATTACCTCAAACTATTAATATCCTAATTCCTGAGGATAACATGTTACTATCATTTTAAGATATAATTTCTGTGTTCTCTGATCCACTTGAAGTTTGTGGGCATCAGTTTTCTGGTTTTCATTTTCATTACTGCCTTTATCTGGAACTGCCTGGTACTCCCAACAGCATTCATTCTTGTATTGATGGAGTACAAATGATGGATTAAAGCCTGAAGGGGCACTAAAATTATTTGTTTTCATTTTGACAGCTATAAAATTTTTCTGAGTGTTAGAAGGTGGCAGTGGCCATACTGGCTTAGGCTAAAGCTGTGTCTAACCCATTGTCTAAGCTCTGATGATTGCCAAAATTGAATAGCTAGAGAAAAGTAAAAATGAGGGGTTGGTCATATGTTCTAAACAGTTTTTGTGTAGTAGAATTTTTGAGCTGTCTCAAGTTACATGGGTTTAGTACAATGCTTGGTAGTTCAGTAGAATAAAGTGTGGAGTAGTTAAATGAAAAGTTGTGAAGGCAGGTTCAAAGGGAATTAAGTTAATTCAGAGGCAGCAGTTATGTTTCGTGTGTAGGAACAGCTGTGGTGGAGCAGTTGTGGATGGTGGGAACCCGGACTGCTGAAAGCAGCCAGTCTGGTCTAGGCTCTAAGCAGCAGCACCCACTGCTGTGCAAGGCACAGGCCAGAACTCACAGCCAGACCAACCAGGGCATTTATTGACTCCTTAGTAACTCACAGGGAAACTTAACTTGTCCAGCTCTCTTTGTTTCCATGTAAACTTCTTGGGTCGATGTTGTGTTTTGGCAAGAAATTCCACAGGTCTCTTACATGAAGGATCACCCTTTTCTGTTTTTAAGCTCCTGCTTGCTCACTTTAATCATTTGAGGTGTGTTACATAGAATTGAAAGACATGGAGAAACAATTGATTCTACCTGGTATTTTCATGCGTTTTTAAATTTTCTAATCTTCTTTCATATCCCCTATAAATCATTTCTTTTCCAAGGTCGCAGCTTCCAGTGTTGTTGCTTTCATGGAAACTGCTTCAAGACTCATTCCTCCAGGAATTGCACTGAATTGCTTTCCCCATTAAGTTCCCAATTCTGAGCTATAGTATGCCTTTAAATTAATGTGTGTTTGTCATAAACAACCTCTGCTGATAATGTGGATGCACTGAATCGTGGCCATGTTGAGTACCAGGCTTTTGACATTTTTTGCCTTAGCTGTACTTGAGTCAGTTAAAAATCATTATCTGTAGGTGTAAATGAAGATAAAGCCGCAATTGTTTGCTTTTTTTTAACAAGTTACTTAGAAATTTCCTAATTTACTGCTGTGTAAGATGGATTTTCTTAGACTTTTTGTGTGTCCTGTTACAGATAGAGCTTCCTTGTCCCTTCCAGCAGGAAAAGAGCTTGTGAATGGTAGATAGTTTTTACCTTAGTGTACTTCCTGAGTCAAGGTTTTTTTTCCTTTGACAATGTATAAGCCAGTCTGAATTTAATAAAAAAATAAATCTCCTGATATGTTGAGTGTAGGGGAATAAAGCCTGAAGCATAGCGGTCCTTAGGAGACTTGCTATTGTACCTGATACAAACATATAAAATTCATGTGTAGCCCCCCCACCTGCACACCTGACAGCAGTGATCTGCTGTACTGATGTGTCATGTTGTACTATGTGGCTTCCTCAGAAAAATTTAGGTGCCTCTAGCCTAAATACAATGTCTTGTCACCAGAAAAATTGGCTTAGAGTTGAAACTATTCTCTGAGCAACACTGGATCAATTTGCACTGTACTGTAATTGTCTGTATTGACCTGTTTGTTATCATGGCCACAGACAACACAGAATTGCCCTGCTCGGTGGGGAAGTGAGTCAGCTTGTATTAGATCCTCTTTTTCTTTTTCATAAGCTAGACTTTCCTGAATTTGAAAGCTTTTTACCACAACTTGCAACGCAGCACTCTAGCACATGAGAAACTTTAATTCCATGCACCAGCATGGAACTCTCTTCTGTAACAGAACAGATTGTGGTTTAAACCTGTGCTATGGAGACAACAAGAAGTATGTTTAAAAAAAATTAAGATGGGGTTGGGATTTAGAGGCACATAGCAAGAGGCATGTGCTATAAAAAGCATCACCATCTTGGAGTGTGTTTGAGAATTTTTCTGATTTGGCCTAGTTTAGGTGTTCAACTTACTTACCAGGACTAACATGCTTAAAGACAGACCTCTGTAGATCTAGGCTTGTATACTAAAGATGCTTAAGATTTTGCTGATACTTTAATTTACAAACATACATAAATGGTGTTGAATTTGTATCAGGTGAAGAATCAGAAGAATCAGAATCTGCTTTTGTTGATACCTTTTTTCATATATGTAATTATAAAAATGGTGGTTGGTGAAATGACATGAGAAAAAGATGATGGTTTAATTTAGAAACCTTACGGTATGGATGTAGAATTCCCACCCCCCACCCCCCTTTTTTTTAAAGTATACTTGCTTGACTTTTTGTGAGAAATAAGTTTGTAATTGATGTACAATATTACGTGTTTACTATTGGCAGCTGCTATCTTTTTACTCTATCTTTTTAACAATTTCTTTAAGATAAGTATTCTTTATTCTTATTCTAAGTAGGCTCATCTTCACTATGGCCTAGAATTCCATGCAGCTGAGTACCAGCAAAGTGGTTTGTAATGTGATTGGGTGGTAATTTACTGTTTTAATGTAGTTTCTCCTTTACTTTTTTCAGAAAATCATGATGGCTTGCATCAAGTAGTACACGAACGCCTGGGGGAGTTGCTACGTGTTTTAAAGGCAGTGATAAATAAACATCAGACTCTAAATTCTGTTGATATTCTTAGTGCTGCAGGAACAGTTATTGCAAAAGTAAAAGGTAAGGAATTGCTACCTTTCATTTCATGGAAAATTGTAATTAGTGACTTGATTCACTCTGGAGTTATAGGTAGAATTCTACATATACAGAAGGAACCATTGTTTTTTTTTTAACATTAATACTTGTTTTAAAAAGATGCTTTCCCTAAGTGAAGAGTAATGTTAAGTAGTTTATTCTCTCATTGATGTGATAGAATTCTGCTTATAAGAAGCGAAGTGCAAACCCGCATTGAATTCTAAAAGCACAAGCCTTTCATTTTAATTTTTCTTTACCTGAGTATCACAGAAAAATATCACAGAGTAATAAACCTGGCATTTATCCACTTTAAGATTTGCCAAGAATCTTTGCATAATTCTGTGAATCTGTAGGGATGGTATTGTATTTATGTCAGGTGAAGAAATCTGAGCAATCCAAATCTGAATAGTTAAACAGTTATAAATTCCACAAGTGGATCATGGCCATGTGTCACTCAGGGTGTTAATATCAACAAGAAAAAGTGTTGCAGACACATTAATACTTTCTGTTGTTGATCTTTGCTGCTGCATGCAGGCGTGCCAGACAAATGCAAATAGTGAAGCACTCAATTGCTCCAGCCCTAAGAAACCTGTTCCTTCTCTGTGTAGCCTTTGACTGCAACTCTTCTTACTCTGGAGTCTGGTATATTACTGTGGAACCAGCTTTAAGTAGGGTTAAATCTCTACCTCTTGCCTGTGTTAAATCATGTAGGATATCTTCCTTCAGAGACACATAGTTTAGTTTTTCTCTGTCTAGGCCTTCCCTCTTGTTTCCTGTTTATCTTGGTATGTCTGAAATGTATTGTTGATTCAATAAAGTGATACTAATGCTAATGTGTTTGGCTTCCTGATTCCTATACACTGGACTCTTCCAAGCTTCTTATGGATTCTTCCTATTGATATATAGTTTTGCCAGTTTGTTTGATCTTGGCAGGTGCTAGCAGACTAATTTGAATTTTCTTCGCGTTACACGTAGTTTCCTATAGTTCTGTACCTGGTACTTCAAATGATCGTGGGACAGTACTATAACTTCTGAACTTGCTTTAGAGGTTTGTACATTACAGCAGAAACAGAGAGGGCATCCCTTGTGGTGCTGTTTGCTAGTTGATCGTGGGGAGAGTTAAGTATACGCATACAATGGTAGTCAGTGCTTAGTGAATGTTATTCTTCACCTTAGACAAGCCGTTTCCATGCTTAAATGCTATGGTGAGATGACTGTGTCCTCTTCTCTGCCCTAATTTCAGTGGTCACAGGACAATGTTCAACTGTTCTTTAACTTAAGAAATATTGAGGAAAAGTGACCTAAGGTATGCAAGTAAATCGTATCACATCAACCTTTGTTAAATTATGTTTTCAAAAACCATTTCAATGTCATCTATTTTCCCTGGACTACATAATTTATTAATATCGTTCTTGATGTGCATATTAATCACAGGCTGTACTGTCCAAGTTCACAAGGTAAAGTAGTAGAATAATTTTCCTTGTCTTGCATGTAAGACTGTTGAGTCCATAATTAGCTTGGCTTTTTGTCATTTTTTTCTGTACGCATTAAAAGTCTATGATGACTCCAAGGTCACTTTCTATAGTTCTAGTGCTGAGCCAGTTTTCCAGGTGTAGGTTTATCTGTTCTCTCTCCTGCCCTTTTACTTCAGAAGTGGAGAATTAAGCACTTCGTTGAATTACGTAATCTATTCCTTCAGAGTACTTACAGCCTTCTGAATTTGATGCCATACTTTTTTTCTCTTCTTGGTGTGTAGTGTTCTATCACACAATAGATGATAGCAGGTTGAACCCTGTGGAGAAGTATTTGTGTTTTGTACTTTTCCTTATATGCTTCTGTTTCTACTTGGTTTTGTGAGTATCTCTTATTTGAATAGATTTATTTAAGATTCATTCATTTACCTTGNAAATACTTTTTACTTTTTCTTCCCTGAACAGATCTAGTTGTTTGCACTTGAAATATACTAGAAAGACTTGTATTGTGGACTTCACTCTCTGTTAATACATTGAGTTTAAGAGGAGCTATGGTCCTGGGGGCATTATTTACTATAGGGAAAGAAAAACTACTCTTAGAAAAGCACAGTGGATATTGCATGATTACAGAATTTTTAAAGTAACACAATCCTTTATTGTTTTAAGAAAGATGCTTTGAACAGAAGCAGCAGTTATGTCTTCCAGTTTTCTGTCAAATATGTTCAAGGTAGTAAAGTTCTAAGACTGTACTTTAGATGCACAAGAAAAACTTGTGCTCAGCCATAACTCTCTTGAACTGTCTCTAATATGATAATTGTATGGTAAGACACTTGTTAAAGAAAAAAGGCATGAAACGAGTTCATGTGTTGTTATGGTTACATTCATAACCATTGTTCTTGAGCTGCAGCCAAGTTCAAGTTTTGACTTTTTCTCCTCTTTGTTGTATTACTCTGTGAATAATTTTCTCATTGGCAATGGTTTGAGATTACTGAAAATCCATCTGTTAGACTCCTGCTGTAGGATCCAAAGATTTACATACAAAGAATTACACGAGCTAAAAAGATCCTTTCCATCCCAACCATTCTATGATCCTTTTGCTAAAGTAAATACAGACTCGCTCTGTGGCAGATAGTCTTTCCTGTGATCCAGACTGTGTGACCTAGGCACACAAATGCAAGGAAGTGGAACTCCAGATCACATTAGAGATGTTCTCAGTCAGTACTGCCTCAATATTTGTGGCCATTGATACAAACAAGTACTTTGATAGGAAGATTTTGGTAATGCCTGGCAGTGTTTGCTCAGACACATACTGTATTTGTCACATCTCTGGAGATGGGAATGGGACATTCGAGACTTCGGGACTCTTTCTGACTGGTACCTCAGTCCTACTTCTCTGTGAACAGTGAAACCTTTGCTGTATGAAAACAGACTACCTCCCCCCAACATAATCTGTGGTAAATGTGAAGGCAGCTTGCCTTTAGCACCTGTTTGGTTTTTACAGCTGTTCTTTTTCTGAGGATCACACTGCTCCAAGTTTATATTCAAACTGAAGTGTATGACAGCTGGTACTGAGAAAGCGGAAATAAAAATACAGCCTGTTGTGGTGATTGTAAGCATATCAGACCTCAGATTTACTTACTTTGACCTGTGTGTAACACATGCATTCACAGGTTTTCAGCTGTGGTTATTTCACCAGAGGTAATGCAGCTTTTAAATAAACAGGAAGCTACAAGAATGTGAGGAGCTGGTAGGACATATCCAGTATCCTTTTTCCTCTGGCTTCCCTGTCTTTGTTAATGTGACATTATGAAAAGTTCATGTGACTCATCTGTTTCTTGTCATTGGAAGACAGAACTATAAAAAGATATGGAAGCACTCTGTGGTTGGATTTATGGCTAGGAAGAAAATTAACCTGGTGTGGAAAAATTTTGATGTTTATTTAGGAGAGGATGAAATAGAAACAAGCTGGGTTTTACATGTGATTGCACCTCCTGGTTTTTGAGTCTTTGCATAATGTCAGAGTTTCAAATCCAGTTTTTCTTTGTAACTTCATATAGGGACATACTGCTGTTATAACAAAGGCCTTTTGCTCTTCATTAGATCAGTTATAGTAACTTTGGAACCTTAGTGACTCATAAGTCTTAGTGTCTTGTGAAGTGTGCTCATAACTATGACAAGTTGCACCGTGTTTTAAACATAATGTCCAGTGCAGATAGACTGCCCCCCTTTAGATTACTGCAAGTGTGAATATTTTGAAGGCTGACAAAAATTAAGACTGCCTGTGACCTTCTTGTCAAGCTTCTCAGCTGTTTTTCAGGACCTTCAGTGGGAATGATACAAATGTGCCCCTGGTTCTGCTTTGGATATTCAATGCTTTTCCTTCTAGTCAGATTGAAGAAAAAACTAGCTGTAACATGTTATCTGAATCTTGCTACAGAGAATCATGCTTGGCAGTACAGACTTGTCAGACTTGTACTATTTTGGACTGAGGTTGAGGGAAAATGGTGGTGAGAAGAGTGGGACATGACACATTTGATTTTCTGTTTTTATCTTGGACATGACATGCCTCACTGGGCCTCTTTGGACTCTCCTACTTATACATGCCTACTTGAGTGCTTAATGAAAAATGTCTTTTAAATGACACCTCACTTGACTTGGAGGAATTGAGACTTACTGAAGCATCTTGCTTGGAACCTGTTTAGGTTCCCGTTTCTGTAAGTCACTTCCCATTCTGGCACAGCATCATAATCGTAGTTGTTCGTTTTCCATTCAGCGCCTTTTAATATTATGGCCCCAGAGTACATGGTTCTCCTGATCCCATGCTGAATTCAAGTTTATCCTCTTCTTTTGCTCTTAATTGCACTCTTTGATTTAATCACTAGAATGAACACTGATTCCTGGTAAAGCTGAAAATTACACTTGTCTTGTAGAAGTTTCCTATTTAGGCATAGGCTTTTTTGTAGTAGTTCTGCATCAAAAAGAAATACCTCAAACAAGATGAAGTAATTTCAGTTTTGTTGGTGTATCTTCAATTTATGTTCAGAGCAAAATTTATTATGGAAGGTGTAGGAAACAGTTCCTTGAAATTGTCTTGTTAGCATCCAGCTCAAATTGAGGAGCCTGCTAAACCTGGTAGTAAGTACAGGCTGGTACTGAAATTATATGGCACTAAGAACTAAAAGTAGAGCAATGGGGCTTGGACAGCCTGTTGATCATCTTTAGGATACAAGAATATTCTTCTACCTCTTTCCAATCTCCATACTATTGCTCTTTACTTATGTTCCTCTCCTGATTTATTTTACGCATTTTTGAAGAAGAGAGGTAATAACAAGAAGTATTACAAGCCTTTGTTTTCAGGGAGGGAGTGGTCTTTTGGTCTTTGTTGGGTTTTTTGTTTGCTTGGGTGGTTGTTTTGTTTTTGAAGTAGTTCTGAAAGGTTTTTCAAAGCATTGTTGTGAGTTTAAAGATAAGACTGGTTGCAAAGGTACTCAGTACCATGCTTTACTAGCTGACTTATAAGTAGTAAGCAACCGGTACTCAGCCGGTTGCTTACTACTTATAAGTCAGCTAGTAAAGCATGGATTGAGGATGTATTCCTGTCTAAAGAAGTATATGTTGATGTTAACATATGTATCTATCATGTATGAGAAAACTGACCTGCAAAGAGCAAATTCTGCTGGCTTGTCCAGGCTCTGCAGACAGCTGGCAAGGCAGCTTTGCTGCTGTCAGTCCTGCACATGTGTATGGGTGGCAGGGTCGAGGCAGCGAGCAAACCTGTGCAGACTCCAGCATGGCTGTATCCATGGGCTGTGTGCGTGTGAGTTCCCTGGGAACTATCCATCACCTCTTAAAGGCCCTGGTTGCCCTTCAGTCTTGACAGCTGTCAGCCTTTTCTCCATCATTTTAGAAGCATTGCTCTAATGCCCTCAGGCAATGCTTCAGCTTCTGGGATTCTCACTTCCAAAAACCTTCATGGCTGTTTTGGGTTCCCCAGCCCGGTCTGTGCTTGATTCAAAAAAGTTTTGATGGCATGACCCAAGAGCTGAAACTGCAGCGTACTGCAGCATTTTGATGAGATTGCCAAACACAGCTCAGTTTGAAGACAGTTTTGGAAATAGAGATCCACTGCAAGCTAGACTTGCATTTCTGGTACTGGATTTGGATTTTAATGTATCACTGTCATGTGATTTTTTTCAAGTTCATTATGTGTCATCTGAAATCTTGCTTAAAAGAGTTATCTAGTTGTATACTTGCTTTGAAATCTGTAGAGCTATAGATAGATAGCTGTCATTTCCAGACATGGCAAGATTACTATAGTTCATTGTTGTCAGTAGCTATTGTGTGCAGTCAGGATGTCCTGGGGAAAGAGAGTGCGTGGTTTAAAGTTGACGTTAAGTACATCAGCATTCCAGTGGTGGTAAGCTAGAAAAATGCTGGTGGTATTCTACTGAATTACTAAGAGATTAGACTAACCTATTTTGGGAGAAGTGAAAAGAAGTAAATCTGAAAAATTTGAGATTTCTTATTCCTTTTGGGATGGATCCTGAAAAGGAAGGATTTCTCTGGCATATAAAGTGTAAAGCTTAACAAAACTCTTCCTGGAACAGGAAGGCAGAGTGAAACAGACGGCATTTCTTTAGGGAAAGGCTCTCTATATTAATGTCTTGTTAACTTAGTGAAAGAAGTATTCTCTCTCTGAAGACACTGCGGCTAATGGATATACGAATGTTTCCATGGTAAGTGCTTAGAATGCAAAGACAATTTTTGCTAATTCCTTCTAATTTTGAACCAGTTGGCATTTCATGCTGGCTCTTAAATGATTTTTCCAGTCATTAGGGGCTGGTAATCAATAGGTCTCATTGTGACTGTTGTTGCTTAATGATTTGAAATCAAAATTTAGACTTAGACACAATACTATTTCTGGAAAGTTGAGGGTTTCAACTAACCTGAATTTAAAAAAAAGAAATCCACTGCTATTTACGAAGCTATTAAAAAAAAAACAAACATCTGTAGAGCTTTATCTAATCTCATTTCAAACAAAGGTGCCAGAGGCATTTTTTTGTGTAATTACAGAGTGTAGCCGAATGAAGAGATAGAAGCTGTAATTTAGTAGTGAACTGTGTCAACAGAGACTGGTAGTGTTATTGTAATATGCAATAATTGGTTTTTGCTGTAGGCTTATTACAACATTATTTCATAACTGCAAGTAATTGTAAAAATAGCCCATGAGAAGAATATGTATTTTCTGTAATGGCTTTGTATAGAAATAGTTGTTAAAAAATGTTGATCAAGTCTGTTGACGTACTGTGTAAAAAGGAATGGATTTCACTGTGTTACGTTACTGGTTAAAAACTTTTCCTTTCACAAAGGAAATCTAATGGGGGAGCAGATTACTGTACTTTCTTTGTTTGTTACCCATTAGTATTTAGGCACCTGGCAGGAAGTGTGAATACTTTTAAAGATTAAAGCCTGTTAATTTGCTAGAAAATTTGTATAGAATGGGAACATTTTAACTTTATTTTATTTTTACTACTTCTACAAGTCATTTTATTCTATTTGTACTTGAAATGTAAGGAAGACAAATTAACCTTGTTAGATTTTGCAAAAAGTGATGTGGGTTGAGTACCTGTATGTGTGTTATTGCAGTATCTCTGAAATATGTGTGAGCATGTGTGACTTACACATCTAGAGAATTAAGAATATTGCATTGCTTAAAATAGTAAACTTACAAAAAACAAATACTAATGTGAAGTTATTTCTCACAATGTGACTGGGAAAAACTTCCCTCCAGAGGATACAGCTTCAGCTCAAAGGAATGTATGCAGCTTTTCTACAAAAAATCTCCCAGTCACCATTGATTAAGGAATTAAGTTGAAAACAGAAAAAAATGGTTGTGCTTTTTGTCTTGTCCTTTCTCCCTCCCTCTTCTTGTTTAGTAGTTGTTAGTAGAAAATCTGGATGAATCACTCTCCTTGTCTCATTGTTCCAGCTTGTCATGGAGGTGTGCTAAAGGCTGTGTTGAGTGGTTAAGTACTTGATCACCACTTTAAGCCATCTAGTTTGTCCAGCAATCCTCTTCTTCCTATTTGGGACCACCAATGGTTACGCTGAGTCTCTTCCCCACGTTTAACAGGAAAAACTGAGGGGCTTTTGCCAGACTATGGAGCTAATAACTGAAGGGTTTTTCAGTGGACACCACCTTTGGATAGCTTTCTGCTTGCCTATACTCAAGTCAGAAATGCTGCGTTCTGGATTGCATTCAGTTGAGGGAGCACCCCACAAACTACTGCTACTGTTTGGAATACATGACTGCGTTTGTGAGCTGCTTTGTGGTGGTGCTGCTGCTGTGTGGTTCTTACTCTAGCTGGTAAATGACTGTTTTTGCTGTCCGTGCATTACCAACATTTCCACACAAAGCTGCTCCTTAAGTGGGAAGATACAGGAAGTGCAAGAGTAATCCGATTTCATTGTGGGAAGCATCTGGATTGTGTTAATTTTTTTTCCTTTAGTGTTTACTTTCTTACTAATCTTTTTTAAAACTATGTTTTTTCAATTATTCAGAAAAGCATTATGTTGCATGTTCAGTAGGAGACTTTGTGTATAAACTTTGTCTCTAGGCCTGGTAAACTTGCTTAATTGACCCCACCTCTCACCCTTTGTTGGTTTTTTTTGTTTGTTTGGTTGGTTGTTTTTTTTTTGGTTTTGTTTTTATTTTTTTTAAGCGGTGAACTTCAAAGAAGTTAATGAAGAAAACAAGAGGGAACTCTTCAGTGAAATATTTTCTTCCATTGAAACATTGGCATTCACCTTTGGGAACGTGTAAGTTGGAATCCAGAAGGAGTTTTTAAAGAACTCAATGGAGCTGAATCAAATTAAGGCACAACAATAGCAAAAGCTTTCGTTTTCTTTTGGACAACTATTTTCTGATAAAGTAATTTAAATTAGCTACCTCTAGAACATTTTACTGGTTTGGGGTTTTGTCTGTTTTTTTCCTTAATAT
>WAAG01070401.1:56964-88764 GCA_013390105.1 Tichodroma muraria | reverse complement strand
ACTTGAAAAAATCAGGGTGACATAGGGCTATAATTTTTTCCCATTTTTTATTCAGTGGTGTACTGTACTGTTCCATACTGGTCAGTCTATATGTGAGGAATAAAGTTGCTCTGTTTATCATACAGTAGTAAAAGCTTCAGCACTTTTAAGAACTTTAATACAGATAGTTTAGGGATATGTTCTGAAAGATCCCATTCCCTCCCTCACTAAGAGCACAGTCTGTTTCATCATTTTCTTCTAATTTTTCTTTGCAAGGTGGGAATCCTCTTAGATACTGACCTGTAACACTGGTAGCTGCCCTGGCACGTGCCTGTGTGTGCTTTGGGAGTGTGTTTTCACGTACCTGCCTTCTGGATTGTTTGGCACTACGTTTTCTGTCTTATTTTCAAGGTACTCTTAGGTTCTCAGGGGATCTGTTGACTTTCTAGAGGTTATTTTCCTTGTAATGCATCTTCTTTGTTTGTGTACAACACCTAAAGTATTACTTCTCCTGTAAAACGTGCTGCTATTTCTACTGCAGGGAAAAAAGCAACACAAAATCACATTCTACACCAGGGATGAGTGTGAAGTGCTGTCCCAGTCCTCCGGGACATTCTCTGGGCAGCATTTCTTGCTTTGCCAGGCCCTGCTTGTCCCAGAGAAGAGCAGCTCAGCAGGTGACGCCTGTGCTTAGCAAAGACTAATCCAAATGATTCTTCCAGGTGATCCGAAGGAGTAGCGATGAAGAGAAGTTGCTGTGCTTGGTCCGTCAGCGTGCGGGGCACCACTGCCAGACAGCCGTGATCGTGATCCTGATCCTGGCCTGGGAGGGGATCCCGCACCTCCTGGCCGACACGCTGTACAAGGAGCTGACGCAGAGCCTGCGCAAGTACGGCTGTCCCACGGGCCGCCGCTGCGCCCTCAACGAAGAGTGAGTCCCTGCCCTGGGCTGTTCTTGGGAGCTCGGGAGATGAAAGATTCTGAGCTTGAACTTCGGCTCACGCAGCTACAATTCCCGACCACCGGCTGTCCTTTCGGCATCTCCTGGCCTTTCCCAGAGGAAAGACTCGGCGGGAGTTGCCGGCGCCATGCCCAGGGCGAGGGGTGGCGACGAGGCTCCTGGCGCTGTGCACGCACAGCAGCGCCTGCAGAGCTGCCAAGAAGGGGGGTTGTAAAGTGACTTTGTAAAGCAGATGTGAGGTTGAACACTCAGAAGTAGGATCTGTGACTCTGGAAGGAACTTAGTTTAATTAATCAGAGAACATGTTGCAACTGCAGTGCTGCCTGTGTGCTGATTTCTGTGTAGCCCACATTTAACAGACTCTGAGAGCTGTATGGGGACCTGGATCTAATGCTTTTGTTCTTAAAGGGTCCACTCAGAAAGTCAAATCAGTTTGGAATTAATGGTTTTACTGCACGTAACACTAGAACTATTGGATTTGGGATAACTTTAAGTAGCAGGACTATTTTCTTGCTTGAAGGTGTTATCCAACTGGAGAAGTCAAAATGAATGCATGTATTAATACATGGGTGTATTTATATAGCTGTAATTGAGTGTTTATATTTCTCTCCCGAAATTGGATGTTGGGGAAATTGAGACTGTCTTCGTGGAGGAAAGTCAGCCCTCTACACATGAGTATTTTCTTAATAGAAAATACCTGCTTAAGCCATGAATTTCACAAATTCCTTTGTTATGGTCTGTGTTATAAAGGAAATAGCAAAACAGCACTGACCTAAAAAAACCTAGACCCAAGAGCTGTGTTGCCAGCTGACCTCTGATTGTCTTTATTTCCTTTTTGTAGTCGTACTTGTGCATGTCAAGGACTTGACCCAGAAACTTGTGGAGCATCATTCTCATTTGGCTGTTCATGGAGTATGTATTTCAATGGCTGTAAGTTTGCCAGGAGCAAAAACCCCAGGAAATTTAGGCTTCTCACTGATGACCCTAAACAAGTAAGATTTATTTATCTTTTTTTCTCAAAATGCCTTTTCTGATGATTTTCAGAACTAGGCGTTCTCCACCCCTTCTCTCTCCCACATGCATGTATAACTTACAACTGACTCAGCGCCCAATAAAGTTTTTGTAACTGTAGTATTTAGAATAAATGACACTGAGATTTCATTCAGTGGAATAATTACTATGTATTTATGCAGCATAAAATTATTCTTAATGTTTTACTGCGTGCATATTTAGCTCACTGTGTAACTCTGTGTGAAATTTTAATTCTTTGTAAGTAAAGGCCTTTGACCAAGGGCCAAGCCTGTAGCTCGGGGTTCCAGGCCTTTTGCCTTGACCCAGAAAATGTACCTTGGGGTTGCACTGCTTTCCCACTGCTGTGGGACCAGCTGACAGCCTGGGCTCCCCTCTGTCACTAAGAATAAACTGGTCTTTTTCTGTGGAAATTTGAAATGGTTTTGAAGGAATGAATACACTAAAATTCAGTGCAGTGAAATGATACCATAATTGCTGCTTATGTGTGTTAGTGATGCCATAAAGGTGAGGCAGCACAGGAAACAGTGATGGATTATGTGAAGTAACAAACCTCTAAAAAAAAATATCCATCCACATTAGTTACTTTACATTGAAAATATTTTGCTGAAGAAGGAATAAAGGTGTTGTAAGCTGGTAACCATTGCCTGGTGAACAGAGACTTCTCGGGGTGATTCCCAAGTCCCTTTTGTTCTGACTGTAGGTGTCTGTAACCCCAGTTCCCTACGGAACTCCTCGGTAGAAGCACCACATCTTTCCTAGCAGGGCTGCCGTGTTTTGAGGCACTGCTGGGCACTCAGTACCAGGTTCTTGTTGGGGTTGTGCTGCCAGTGATCTTTCTATGTGCACGCAGTGTGAAACGTCCCTTTCTTGATAGGTGTCACTTGATTCTCTGTAAGTAAATATTCCTCCCAGCTCCTGGTTTTTTGTCCTAAGGGAGTTTAGGAAGTGTTTCTTGTGCACATGAATGCAAGCCCTGTCTCCTCCGAGGCGTGTGGAGCCCCTGGCACTGTGGGTATTCACAGACCTCGTCAGGGCCCGAGCTGGGGCTCTGCCTCAGCACAGCAGCACACGCTGCCCCTCTGCCCCCCTCCCTGAGCACCTGCCTGGGGCACTGCAGGCCAAACTAGCTCTGCTTGTCTCAAGAGGGAATTTGCTTTAGAAACTTTCCGTTTATAGGAAGATGTATTTATTGGGCATTCTTTCATTTTAGGGATCCCATCCCGTTCCTTCTCTGTCCTCTGCCATTCCCTATATGTTTAGGTTCTCCCCCTGTATAATGCTATGCACGGAGCAATGTGTGTATGCATTTTCTCTGTAGGTTTCTGATGCTGAGTGAGATGAGGTTAAGGTTGTAATATACTGAGGAAAGAATAGGATAGATATCCTCCTGGTAGGATGGATAATTAACAATACATTACCTTTAGCGTGGTTCAGAATACCTTGTGGTAGCCATTTACAGCTGATAAAACTGTGTTTAGTACGAGTTAAAAATGCAGTGTGATCTTGTAACATCCCATTGAAAACAGTGAAGTCGCCTGGTGTCTGTGTACAGTGTGTGGTGATAAATGGGTTTTTTAAACAAAATGAAACAAGCCATTTTTTACCACTATACACTGTGAGAAACTGAAGCTGCAGTTGCCTCTCAAAGCCTGGTCCTTGAAAGGACAGAAATGACGGAGTCTGTCACTGCCCTTGCTTTCCCAGCTGGTTGGTGATTTTCCTGGAAAAGCAAAAACTTAGGATAAGACTTTAGGGATCGTTTCTACAAGTAAGAGCTTAAATATCACACTGCCATAGAAGCCCACCTAGCTAATTCTGTGTTTACATGGTTTAGCCTAAGAAAGGGAATGTTATTTCTGAATCTAGTAGTTATTTCCATTAAGTCCTGATTTTTGCCCCTTCAAAGAACACAGTAGTCAACAAGTGTTCCTGTTAGAAGTTCTGCAGCAATATGAGAAAAGTACCTGAGAGAAGACCTAAGAGCTGAAGGTAAATGCTGTTAGGAGTTCCTCACATGGTGTGTCAGCATAGGCTAAGGCTCCATAAGCAGAACACTAACAGAAGCCCTGGGCTTCCGTCCCCATGCAGCTTGGGGTATGATTTTCTGCTCTGGATGTTACTTCTGTGCTTTTGTATGCAACATACCTCACTCCTTGACTGCGTATGGAAAATGATGCAGAAATTAGTTGCTACGTGCTGGGTTCCTTTGACCTAGCAGGTATCCTCTGTGGTTATTTGATTTCTGTTCAACAGCTTTGGTGCTTTACTCATGCAAAAGTAGACATTTATGGTTAGTGACAAAGGGCGGCAGAACAGAAGTTAGTTTAATAAAATGTGAAGTGGAAGCTGACCTATGGGCATCTGTAAACTGGCTGAGATTCTTTTAAAGCAAACTGCATCACTGAATGTTGCCTTTCCCTGCAGGAGGAACTTCTTGAAAATAATTTGCAAACGTTAGCTACTGATGTGGCTCCGGTTTATAAGAAGCTTGCTCCCGAAGCTTTCCAGAACCAGGTGGGTGTGTGGCCTCCAGCTCTGAACAGCGGCGCGGTTCCGATCCAAGCAGCAGCCCCGGAGCGTGTTCCCGGGTGGAGCTGCAGCCCTCGTGGCAGCCGTAAATCCCGGTGCATTTGGCAGGTTTCCATACTGCACCTCTGGAATTGCACTGGTGCTTAAGCATATTTTTATATGTTTTATATAGCACCATATTTTTATATGTTAAAAACGAGAGGTAATTAGAGCTAATACTGTAAATAAAATGCTTTTACCATCCAAGACATTTGGATTGTGGCCGACCTGATTATCTCGTTGGCATCCAGCCACAAATGTTACACGTTTCATCACTGAGTCTGCCCGGCTGCCCTGGCTCTGTCACAAACCGCTGTGGCTCGTGGCGTTGCAGACCCGCGCTCTCGGTGCCGAGCGTCCGTAGTTTGTTTTCCTTTCAGGTGGAAAATGAGCACATGGGCCCCGACTGCCGGCTGGGCTCCAAGGACGGTCGGCCCTTCTCCGGCGTGACGGCGTGCATCGACTTCTGTGCCCACGCCCACAAGGACACGCACAACATGCACAACGGGAGCACTGTGGTACGTACGGGGCATCTTCTCACTTGCGCTCCTCGCTGGGATTGCTGCGAGCTCCAGAGCGCTGCTCGCGCATCCATTTGCATCCAGGTTTTGAGGCTGTTCCAAAATTAACTGCGTGTTGCCATTTATCGACGCCCGTGTTATTTGCATGTATTTGTTACTGTCTACGGAAGACATGAGTTCATCTTGTTGCAGAACAGATCAAAAAGGGGACGGGAGCGATCCTTCCTACAAAATACCTCCGCTCTGTAAAGATACCTGGTCCTTTGGAGAGGCCTGGACAGAGGGCAGATAAGTTACTCCTGGGAGAGGGCAGATCTTAAAGGCAAATAGTTGTCTAACCAAGGAGCTGTACAGACCTCTGTGGAGGAAGAGCTAAAGCAAACTAATTCATCACTAACTTACCTCCCCCAGGCCCATCAAATTCACTCTTTCTTGCACTGGGCACTTACCAGGCTCCATGTTAAGGTAGTTACGGGTCAGGAAGTGGATGGTGTGAATCGTGGTGGAGCCAGGTGACCATTACAGTCTTTAAATCTCAGTATGAAAGGAAAACCCACAGATTGGTGTGGCTGTTGTATGAAATACCTTGGTGGATTGACAGTGAGAAAATTACTCAATTAAGTGATCTTCTAGAAATTAAGACCACAGTGTTGAAGAAAGACAAGCTCAAAGCAGAAAAGATAAAACTGGCGGTATTCTTTGAGCAGTTGGAGCATCACAGTGCTCTGAATAGCAAGGGTGACGTCTTGTACAGCAGTGCAGGGAACAAGAGTAACTTTTCTATCAAAGGATGTATATCTGGAAAACATCTATCTAAAATCTCTAGGTTTGTTTTTTTAAAATGCAAATTGAATTATCGTGTTGCTGTGATTCAATAAAGTGTTGCATTTACACCTGTAGTTAACATTGAGCATTTGTATGTGACAGCAATGAAGTGACTGGTGCAGTTGTTTAATGCTAATTTTGTGCTTTTAAGGTGAGTAGATGTCCGTTCCTTTCAAGTATGGAATCAACTCTGGGAATCCACCAGGAATGCCAGTCCTCAGTAGACTATTATTTTTGCCTAATGTTTGAAGTATGCATTGCAAAATGGCTTCTGAAGCATAGGAATTTGATGCCCTTAAAGATTCTAAACTTGAAAATGAGACCTCCTTGTCAGACAAACTGCACAATATGCTTTGATGAAATTTAGTTTAGATGTTCTGAAAAGAATAAGTGCTCTGTTACCTCTTAAATTAAAGATGAAATGGCAGCTGACTCTGCTACTCATTTTGCCATACTGGATCCCAAAAAAAGTCATAAGGCCAGAAGCACCTGGAGGGACAATTAAACCTTTTTTGAGGAATATATTGGGGAAGAGGTCTACAACTGCATTTATCTGTAAGCACCTGATGTCATTTCAGGTTCACATTATCCTTGCTAGTCTTGATACTTTATGGATCACATGTGGTGTTTTTGCAAGTAGTTCCAAGTCTCAGAAGCATGGAACATTACAACTTGTGGAGGGTCATTGTATGGACCAGAACTTATCACTATCACTTTCTACCAAGTTCTGCCAAATTTTATTAGTTTTGCAGAACATGACCAAATGATTATAACTGCTGAAAACTCTGCCTTGCAGTCTGGTTTTCATAGGTAGCTCACTCACAAGTAAATACTGCATACCTTTGGTCTCTTTATTTAGATAGGATTTCTCTTCAGTTTAGTACATTTGCAGCAAGGGGCTGTTTGTAAATAGAAAACAGCTGTAAGCATCAAAACTCAAGTTTACCTACTTGAATTGGGACATTATGAAGGTGAATTGGAGTTGGCAGTTACCTCTGTGCAGCCTCCCCGGTGAGGAGCTGTGGCTGTGGTCTCAGGACACACAGAGTGTTTTGCTGTTCCCTGTCTGTGCAGTTACAGCCATGTGAATTGGAAGCCTAAAGCAAAATATGTTGGGTTTTGCAAACATTGGGTGGCAGGACATGCTGGGCTTGCTTCAGTCTAGATTTTCATGACAGTCAAAATTAGGGTTGTTAATTTTGGCTTGTAACCAAGTTTGGTAATACCATGGGAAATCTAGTGGTAAGGACACAGAAAGAAATTAGTACATGTGACACCAGCACCTCCTGCATTCCTGCCTAGTTCCAGGTGCTGTGTGGCTGCCTACTTAGCTTAAAACACATGATGATTTCTTATAAATCACTGATCATAATGATAGAGGGGTTATTCACATAACTGTTGATGTATTTTATCTGTAGAACATACTGAGTGCAAGTGCAATTCTGAGGTGACAGCTCTCACAGAGATTGCTTTCTGGTAATGAACAGAATGAGAACAATTTGCACTGCACTAAAAACCTCCAGCATCCTTGACTTCACTATTTTTCACTTCTTTTGTTTTTTTAACTGCTTGTCACGCCTTACATTTTAAAGTCTGTACACGGTGTATTTGTCGTCTTGGCCATTGTTAGTGTTGCTAAGATTTCTTCCCTTTCTCCTTACGTGAACACAGAATCTTTATAAAATCTAAAGTTCTTCTAGGCTAAAAAGGTCCAAATAAATACCTGGTAAATTGATAATTGCAAATGCTGCTGGCTCTGTTAGTGTGACACCTTTTTGTTTTCTCCCTTCATCGCTGGTAAATCAATTTTACCGCAGGTATGACAGGAATTCTGCATGGGGCACCCAAAGTAAAGGAAAACCAGAATCTATTCAAATTATTTTCAGGCACAGACATAAATTCAGCAAAGGACTTAAGTGAGGTTTACCGTACACTTAAAAGAATATATTTTAAAACATTCTTGCATTTTTCTCAGTATGTGTGTTTGATCAGCTGCACTATTTGTATGTGACTCTGAAAATAAATCATCCTGTAAAGTTGTGTTAGCAGTGGGAGTGTCTTGGAAATGCTCTCTGGAGATACAAGAGAGAATAGTACATCTTAACTTACACAAACTGGGGATTACCATTACATGGTAATTATCTCTGGAGGTCTGAGTTGCTGAACATTGTACCTGGCTAGCAGAGTCAAGCTCTGAATTTACACTGCTCCTGGTAGAAAGCTAAAAACAAACTCTCTCTGCTTGCTCTGTAGTAGAATGACAATTCTACAGAGATGTAAGCTAATGTGTTTGTCTGAAAAGAAGCAAAAAGAATTTCTGCCTACAGATTGAGTTTTTAAAGAACCTTTAAGGCAATAAGTATACCATTCATTTTTACTTAGACTCTTTTGTCATCTCTTAACATTCTCCTAAGGACCACTGATGTATGTTACAGCTGCAGTGTTAGGGTGCATGCTCCTTATGGATATGAAGCTAAATGAGCAACACAGATAAAAGCTTTATATTTATTGATGGAGTCTGTGAAATGTAAGTACTTCTGTTTCTTTATTGGATTAGCTTTAAAGGGTCATGTCCCTCATACCTGTGGGAATCCATTTAAGGCACTGACAGTGTTCTTTTTGGGGTTTAAAAGTGACTGGGTCAAAAAGGCTCTTGCTGGTTCTGCAGTTTGTGTGTGGGTGTTGCTCATCCAAGGGGGCACAGGGCCCTTGTTGCTGGGGCTGAGGAAGGAGAGAGACCAGCTGCAGTTTTGTGTAATCCCTGGTGTCACACAGTCTGCAGCAGACACTGGGAAGAAGGGGAGGAAGATAAATCTATGCTTTGAGGGCAGCTACAATATGTAGTTTATTACTGGCAGTAGAATTAAGCAGTGACAATGACCAGTGTATCAGCAAACCCCTCCTGGTTCGGATAAAACCCCCAACCCTCTGCTTTTGCCACACCCTGCTGCATTTGGGCAGGCACAGCCCATCCCAGCGTTGGCACAGGGCTCCGGGCCTTTGCAGTAGCTGACAGGATGTCTGTGCATGGTTACACCACATTCTGCACCCCCTGCTTAAATTGGTGCTTCAGCTTGTAACAGATAGGAGGAAAGATGAACCCCTGGGCCTGTAAAGGAAGGAATTCCGCTAGGTTTTTGTACTGTGCAAATGGAGGAACGTGAGAGGTTCACTCTGCTCACCTGTGAGCTCCCGGAGAGCGGTTCCTGTGCCGTACCTGTGGCGCCTGTCCGGTGGCACAGCCTGGGGGCCTGAAGTGGGCAAAAGGGAAATATATTTGGGTTCCCTTCTCTGGTTTTGACCTACGCACACTTGTTCAGGGTAGATCAGGCCAACGGAGGAACGTGGTTTGTCTTGGCTGCAAAGGAAAAGCAAAGATGTTTTATGGTAATGGTGGGCAAGGCTGCAGCAGCACCTGAGTCCCCAGTGGCACCCACTCTGTCTCCAGCTCACAGGGAGGGGTGTGTAGGAAACCTGATTCCATCTCTCAGGTTTAGAAAGGCTGTTTGACTGCTCTGCTGAAACTTGAATGTAAAACATTTGTTATTACAACACAGTGGAAAAGGCTCCATCGTTTCTACATGTGAGGTTCAAGAGGACACAGGCAAATCAGAGAGACACAGAATAACACATTGGAAGCTGTGTGGCTACAGATGGATGTCTGGAGGGAATTGCATTGAATTCCTGGTTCATTTTTAAGTTTAAAAGAAGTTTCATAAACATGCAACTTTTACCATGACATCACTAAACCCAGAATAGGTAATGGGTTTGATCACCAAGCACACTGGAAACCTAAACAAACCATTTGGCTGACATTTCTTTGGCCTTTGAGCATCCTGGATGATTTAGCTGCCTGTTCTTGCCTGGAAAAAGCAGAATAGCAGGATATGCAGCTTCATGCTGTAAATGGCCTTTAACAGACCTGATAGTTTTCTCATGTTTGTGTTGAATTTTGGTCAGTTTGCAGCAGTGTCAGTACCAATGGAAAATACCACTTTTCACATCTCAGCAGTAGCTTCTAAGTTCCGTAATGGATTATTTTGCACAGATTTGAATATTGGAGTGTTTTTTTGAAGCAGATATTTCTCATTTGGTGAATTACCGCCTTTAGCTGTAAGTTTTTAGCTTATCTGTACAGCCTTAATTTATGGCTGGTTTTCCCATATCATTATTTTCAGTTATCTGTTTGCCATAGCACCCTCACTTTTATGTTAAAATATATTAAGGGGGCACTGACCATGAAAGTATACATGTATTAAAATTGTTGTTATGATATTTAGGCTGTAGATATATTGGTCTTCAAATCTGGATACAGTTTTGGATACACATTAATTTTCTAATATGTATTTGATCTCAGTATTTAATATACAGGGTGTGCTGGAGTTGGCAGTACTTTCACCATAGTTGTGTCAATATACTACAGCCCTCATCTTGTTTAGCTCCTCAAAACAGTTCTTCATCTTTCTTGTTCCAGAGAGTGTTGGATTCTGCATGGAAATTTATAATTGTGAATTGGATGAGGGTCTCAGTTTTCAAAATACTGAAATTGAATCTTCAAGACTTCTTTCAGACTAGTGCATGGGCCAGACACAGGCTGGACGTGGTATTCTAAAAGACCACAGCCCAGTTTCTGATGAAAGCAAGTGGGAGCCAGGCCCCCTCCATGCTGACTTTATTACTGCTTTTGTTTATAATTTAGAAGGGGAGAGTGCACTGGGCTTTCTGAGAACATCCCTCGTATATAATCGTGCTCTCTATATGTCCGACCCTCTCTCACCCTTCCTGAATAATTCGGCACGTGCTGGCCACTTTCAACCAGATATCACTGAACTTGGCAGAAGCTGAATTGTCTTTTGCGATTTTTTAACCTCTTGTGAGTTGTGAAGTGTCACTGTTGAGTGAGGGGAGCCAGATCCAGGGAGGAGGTGGCCGCAAGCCTGAGGCAGGCCCCGCTTCCGCTGGCTGGTGCCCAGCAGGGGTGGGAGCAGGAACAGGGAGCAGGTAGTGCTCAGAGTATTCCCTTAGTACTACCACCTTAGCATTTCGGTGGGCTGGGAGTGTGGGAGCGCGGGATGGAGAAGCCCACAGCGGTGCCAGTCTCTGCTCATGGAACAACTTGTTTTTTCGAAATCTGCCTCCTAGTGCAGAGGCTGCCCAGAGGAGCTGAGTACCATGGAGCTGGCACCTCAGTGAGTGCTACAAAGCAGCTGCTAACTGCCTTAGAGCCCCCGAGCCATCCCTTCCAGCTGCCTCCTGAAAAGCTCTTCCTCGTCTCTGCCCCTCGGATTTCCTCCTTTTGCTGCTCTGCAACTGCCAAGCTTTGCATAGAGCTATTGATAAAGCCCAAGCCACCACATTTTGGTTCAGGATTTTTTAGTTTGTGGTTCTGTAATTTTATTTTTCTAGAAATAATTGTGTGACGCCTTTATGCAAAAGCTGTGCTATAAAATAAAAAGTGTTTGGGTTTTTTTTCACCCCCTAAATAATAGCATTCTTCTCCCCTAGAATGTTAGGCATGGTGACAAGATTCTGGGAAATTGGATTGACTGTTTATGACAGGCGTCAGATTCAGCCTACAGAACGTTGGAACGATCCACTTCCATTTAGGGAGTATCATCTCATCCTTGGATAGCGCTCCCATTCCTTGATGTGTGTAGTTAGTAACTCCAGTGAAACAGCAGCTTCCCTAAGCCATGATGTTGATGTATGGCTTTGTAGCCATGTGGCAGTCCCTTGGGAATGGAAGTGACGAAACTGCAGAAGGTACAAGTGCTCGGGCACACGGAGCTGTTGCCGTCCCTCAGGAATGACACCAGGGATCGTGGTGCCAGCGCTGCTTTCACGGGGAAGGGTTAGTGTTAGTAACAGCTGGAACTCAAGGAGTGCTGGAAGTGTTCAGCATCTCTAATGCCAGTAAGAAAGTGATTGCAGTAAGTTGGAATACTTATTCGCATTTCTGATGTGTGCTCATCAAACTGGATGTAACCAGCACTCTCCTCTGGGCTCCAGGATCTCACAACGCAGAATAACAGGAAGTAGGGCAGTGGCCTAAGAGAACATTTCTTGGGTCCTGTGAGTTAATTACAGCGGGGTGTTAATTTAAGAAAGTGTTGAGAGAGGGAGGGAGCTAGAGCTGAGATTTGCAAAACATACAGAGCAGTATGAGTGACTGTTTGTGCTGGTTTGGGGTTTTTTTCATTTACCAGCCAAAAAACCACAACCAAAATCAATTCCAAATCATAGAATGAATTCCAGATCATAGACACTTGTCGTTTAATGCAAAAATATTTTTTCATATTTTGTAATACTTAAAAATGAATCCGAACATCAAAGATGTATTTATGTATTTAAAAAAATAATCCAAATGCTTAGGAACTTTACAGTATATTTAAGCTGAGATTATTTACCAAGGTTGGCGTATATTTGTGGATGCCGTAAACTGAGACAAAATTTCACTTTCCCGTCCAAGGCACTTGCCTTGATCTTAAAGTACTAACAGTTTTTCTGTGTCATCACAGATCACACACACAATTGCTTGTCAGATGCTTGCATTTGGAAGCCCCAGAGAAAGCCCCACAGAACACGAGGAAGCAGTGGGGCCTAGGATGATGCCCGAGCCTTTATGTAGCTCGTGTTTTGTGCGTGGTTGGTTTGTAACCGATTCTGCTCCTGCCAGGTCTGTACGTTAACGAAGGAGGATAACCGGAGAGTGGGGGTGATTCCAAGCGATGAGCAGCTCCATGTGTTGCCTCTTTACAAAATCTCACAAACAGATGAGTTTGGCACTGAAGAGGGCCTGGAAGCCAAGATAAAAGCCGGAGCCATACAGGTGCTCACAGCGTTCCCCAGAGAAGTGCGAATGTTGGCTGAGCCTCTCAGAGCTAACAAGAAAAAGAAACCAGACACAAGGAGGACCCCGACTGACAAGCAGCCATTAGTAGATAAAAAATATTCAACACCAGTAAAACTGAAAACTGAAGCCCCAGAAAATCTTGGCAACGCTTTCCATTGTTTAGGTGAGTGATACTTAGGAAATTCTGCCAGTCTGTTCTGATTCCGTGTTCTCTTACACATCTGATGGGAGGGAAAAGCTCCTTTAAAATCAACCACTTGTATATTCTGAATTTTAGGGGTTAATGAACAAGTCACTGTAGCCAGTGTTGCCTCATGGGGCAGAAAAAACCCTAGGTCATCACCCAAAAATAGTTTTTTGGTGGTCTGTCTACACCTATGAAGTATTTCCAAGTTCCCTTATTCTAATAAATAATGGCAGTTTGGCCACCTTGAAAGAATGTTACTGGAATGTTTACCTAAATAAGCAACTTGAATTTCTGTCACTGTAATGTACAAGAACTGTGTTCTCTACTTCCTGTGGCAGATAATGGCTTTCTCAGAGTCTGAACTGTGATACTTTCCTGTCAACAGCATGAACACTGCTGCACAGCCAGAGATGTGTAAAGCCCCCCAGGTTTTATCCAGTGCCAGTGCAAGCTGTCCTTGGCAGGGCTGTTGGCAGGGAGCAGGGCAGGGCAGTGTGTCAGCAGCAGGAGCCAGGGAGGCCCTGTGCAGAGCTGTGCAGGGGCACTGCTGCTCCACCCTCTGGTACCTGGGGTCAGATCTTGGGCCAGGCCTCCACAGGGTAGGACTGTTGGATGGGACTGGGCAGTAATGAGAAGTAGAAAAGAAGGAAGAGGTGGAAGAAGCCATGGACTAAGATTCTCTGATTAGCAGGTGAAAAATAAATAAAATTAAAGCAAAGCCTGTTAGGAAGAAGAGAGGAAAATCAGCCCATCTGCTGTAGTTTTGAATTTTATTTCATGAGAGATATCCAGACCTATGTAGCAGATTTAAGGGTAGGAATAACAGGTAGATGTGTGTCAAAGAATATCTGCATTTTGAGGGGATATCCTTTAAAAAATAAATAAAAATCCATTTGCTACACTTCTGTAATTGAGTGCCGAGGGTTGTTAAAGCTTATTTTCACAGAACATGTCTCTCTCCTGAGGTGATGGAGAACACAATTCTCAAATGCTGTGTTTAAAATCTTTAGGGCAGAGGCCTTGCTCTGGGTTAAGGGCTGTTAAAGTCATTTAGTGCTTTGTGGTTTATTTCATAGAAAAGGTTTTTAAAGAATTGATGTGGCCTCCTCCTGTCCCTGCACAGCTTTTGGTTTTTGCATACTAACTATTGTGCCTGTCATTATCTCACTTGGACTTTTTTTTCATTCTTATTGGAGGAATGTTTTTAATGCATCACTAATTTATAAATGACTAGGAGACAGAGTAGAAGAATGAATAATGCTTCTACACTCTGTAAAACAACCATTCTGTGTATTTATGGAATAAAGAAGAAACACTGACTGAGACAGTCTTCTAGAGAGTAAGCAAGAGCTGTCTGTGGGGTGCCAGTCTGCCAGCAAAACACGTAGAAAGCCGTTGCAAAGCGTGATGCAAAGCCCATCAGAGTCGATGGAGTTCTTTGCCGTTCCTCCCCAAGGCGAGAATCACTCGTGAAGAGCCTGTTCCCCAGTGAAGCCAAGCAGCAGGCAGCCACGGCTAGGAATTGGTTAAGGAACTGACAGAAACTGAACAAGGGTGTCTGCACAGACATCTGAAATAATGAGGCAATTAGATGGAAAGATGCGAGACAGCCAGATCACATGACTCAAAATCCATTTTGTAAGGATGGATTTACCTGGAGCGTGTTGCCAGATAACTTTTTTTTTAAAAGGCAGTTTCTGAGTCAATATTGGAATGCATGAATCATTGTAATTCAGTAACTGTTTTTGCTGTGATGGACAGGAAAGATCCATAAACATGCTTTCCTTTGTTCATAATATGGGGGTTAAGGCAGGTCAGAATTTTGACTGATTCACAGGCTGAATTTCAGACTGAATTTCATCAATTATGTAAAAACTGAAGGCCAGCAGTCAGCTGCTGGGAAGTATTTCTTTAGGACTGGGCTGTGTGAATTGAGAATCAGTGGTTATTTCATTTTATCTGTTTATTTTCTTCATTCCTCTGTGAAATACCTTTCTATTTGATATACCAGCTGCCTGATTGGAAAAGGTGAAGGCATTAATTGAGCAAGATTATTTTATATATACACACATACATATATATATATATATTCATGTGTACAGTCATAGAGATATCCCTAGAAAACTAAAAATAATCATTTTGAAAAATCTGTCGTCAATGTGAATTTTTCATGTTAGAAAGCAAGTATGAAAAGAAAAGAGAGGTATTTTATAGATTGAGAAGTACTTACTCTTTGGTATGCGTCTCTTCTAGGGAACAAAACGGATGCTTTAAAACCTGGAATAAAAATGGAGACTTCCAACCACCTTTATGCCATGAAACATACTTCAAACACTACTAAAAATTGCTCTTTATTAAAACAGTACACGGCTTCCTCCTCCTTTAAGGTGGATAGTTTACATCCTTATCCATCTCTCACACATAAGTCTGACCTAACTGCAGTGACTAATATTCAACAAGATTTTTCAGTTCCCTACGGGTATTTTGAATGCAGTACCAAGCAACCTCACGTGACACCTTATGTTAATTGCAAGAGCTTTGATGTGTCAGTCAAAGATTATACTGGAATTCTGCTGAACGATAAGGTGAATGGTGTGCCACCGATTCTTCCCGAGGTCACTGCTCTGGGCCCCCCAGCCCACAAAGAGCCCCTGCCCACTATACTTGAACATCAGCCAGACAAACAGAATTGTCAACTTCACTTGGACAGTTCTCCTTCCTCAGAGATGATCGGCTCTTGTGACTCATCAGCACCCCTAAGCTCTTCAGCAAAGGATGCCGTCGGAACCGAAGCCGACTGCTCCTATGGGTGTCCAGTGGAAAAGGGCAGCTCCCATCGAGGACAGATCTGTGACTTTGACTGTGTTGATGAGAAGCAAAACAGCGCACTGGGACAGCAGGCTGATTCTGAAGAAAAGGCTGAGGAATTGTGGTCAGACAGCGAGCACAACTTTTTGGATGATGACATTGGTGGGGTTGCTGTGGCACCTTCTCACGGTTCTATCTTAATTGAATGTGCAAGACGTGAACTCCACGCTACCACGCCAATTAAAAAACCCAACCGCAATCATCCCACAAGAATTTCTTTAGTTTTTTACCAACACAAAAATTTAAATGAGCCAAAACATGGTTTAGCCATGTGGGAAGCGAAGATGGCCGAGAGGGCGAGAGAAAAAGAAAAAGAAGCGGAACGATTAGGAATGGAGAACCCTGACCTGAACTCTAGCAACAGAAAAGCAAAGCAGCCAAGTGAAAACAGAGATATTTTTTATGAAGACAGTGAGTTCAACCAAATTCCATCCCGCAGAGCATTAACAGTAACCAAGGATAAGGTAATCACAGTATCTTCATATGCCCTGACACGAGTGGCAGGGCCCTACAACCACTGGGCGTAGTGTCAGTGTGGTGTGCCCCTCCCGGTGCAGTTACACGGTGTTTCTTCAAGGTGCTGTTCAAGAACAAGTCTCGTGTCGTTTACTATTTGCTCATCTCAACCATTTTAAGGCTGAGGTAAAAACAAAAAAAAAGGGGGGGGGATTTCTTCTTAAACTGTGACTTTAACATTTGGTGGTGCTCAAGCACATTTTAAGCAAAAAAAGAAAAAAAGTTGTATAGTTTTAATACATTCTGAAGAAAGATTTTGTTTAGGTTATTAACCTTGATTGAATCATTCAGTTTATTACCTTTAGGAATTTATATTTTGGTGCTTTAAATCGTCTGTTTACTACAAAAATCATTTATAGGTATTTTAACAGTTCACATTTTATGGTGTTAAATCAAGTTATACAGTTATAGCTCTACACAGCTCTTGGTGCTTAACCACATCAAACAGTTAAAAATAAATAAGCTGAATTATTACTTCATGGTGCCATTGCTTTAACAACTTCCAACCATTGCTATATAGTCCAAATTACAGACAAAACTTTTAGAAAACCAATTAATTTTGTTCTTTATAATCGTCAGTAGAATGAAGTTATTGGTAATGATGGCTGGAAGTTGTTTCTAAGCTGTAAATATATATTTTAAAAGCACTTTCTATTTTTAAAATTAACTTGAAATAGTGTAGTATAAGGATCATATTGTCTAAGGTTTGTGCATACTCTACGGAAGAAATGATTTTGTTCTTGCTGTGCGGAGTTCCATGGTGTTACAGCTGCAGGATGTATGCTGATAGCATATGTGGTTGTTTTTAACTTGCCCTTTTTCATTGAAGATTTTATGTTGCATATAAACAAACAGTTATGAATTATAGATCCTTTTTATTCTTTTTCAAGAGAGTGTACAAACATGAAAGAGGAGATGTCTGGTCGATATGTGTATTGCTATTGGGAGTTACAAATCTGGTCTTTTTAAAGGCAGCATTTGTTACGGTTTCTTTGAGCAATAAGTGCATCAGTCTCATTTGTTTGCAGCATTCTAAGTTAACTTGGCAACCAAATGTTCCTAGTGCCTCAGGGGTAGGATTGTTTTGGGATAAAAAATAACCCCTAGAGTTGCCTTATTCTATTCTGATAAAAAAATTTGGGAAAAATACAAACGAAGTTTTGAAAAACTATCAAATTTCTAATATTTAGCAGCAAAGTTTTTGTTAAGAATAACCTATCTGTAATATTCACCAACTTTCTGAGTTCAGTTTTTACAAAAATGTTCTGTAAATTTCTGAAGCAATTTATACATTTCACATGGAAAGGGTTGTATCCTTCCTTGAAATTTATGTTCTTCATTTCTGTTGAGAAAGTGACATATCCCAAAATGAGTATTTGCTAAACCAGAGGAAAAACAGACACTCCGTTGCTTTTAAATACTGTAGCATCCCACTCTTCTTTCTGATTCTCCTCTCCTATGTATTTCCGGTTTAAACTTATTTATTTAAACAAATTACCAAATGACAACATTAGCTAAGGACTGACCTCGTCCTGCAACTTCTTCCACGCGAGGCGGCTGGAGCCAGGAGGAGCAGTGACCCCAGGACTCCCTGGGGTCCCAGCGCTGCAGGATCAGGCCACAGAGCTGTCCCCTCCTTCTGCCTCGGCGCCCGCCCTGGCTGGGGAACCTGTAGGTAAAACGAAATCACTTTTCCAGTGTGAAAACATACTAATAATATACTTGATAATATTATACTGTAGTGGTGCTGTATAGAGGAATATGAACTATCTGGATCTGCTTTCTTTATAGACAAGGTGCTTTTTCCTTGAGAAGCTGAAGTGCAAGAACAACTCTTATTTGCAGTTTCGGTACGAAAATACATCAGTGGTGTTTGGAACACATAGTGCCAGTCAGGACCTTGGTGCTACAAATCCTTTGGTGCGGCTGTAGATCCATGAGACTGCTTCTCCTGTAGCCATGTGCAGTTTGCAGGAGCCAGGTCTGAAGTAGCAATCACTATGTAATGATCCTGGGTTCAGTTCTACAGAGTCAAATTGACAAAGCTATTAATGGCAGAGGATGGAGGAATTGAACCAGTTCTTTGTATCTTACCTATTTTAAGTAAAACCTGTAAAAACTGGGTATGCTGCAAATTTTAGTTCAAAGCTTAATACTAGTTCAAATAGAGGATATGAAGGGATTGTAAATAATGATAAAACAGAACCAATATTATGCCATTGTTTTGTACCAGCAGTTTTATGCTTATTGACTATGTAATATACAGTATACATCAAATCATTATGGTATTTTGTGTGCCTTAGATTTCCATTTTAAAACTTGTATATTTTTGGTGAGCCGAAGATTAGTAGGAATTGCAGCTGTCCATACAGTCAGTAGTACTGTACATTCCATAGCTGTTCCAGTCATGTATTTGTCCCACCACGCAGAGATTCATTTATTGGTTTCACTGATAGCCCTGACAGCTTCAGTTTCTGTAATGCTGTAATTCAACACTCTCGTGTGATAAATTTTCTACGCAAAATTGGTAAGCTACGGAGCCATCTCTTTACCTTTTAAAATGTTCATACCTTTAAAGTGGATCACTTTTACTTGAATCTTCTCCTACAAATGCCCACATTTAACTTACTGGAAACTTCAGATAATAATGTTCCATTGAAAAACCAGCAGCTTCCCTCTAAGAAGTGAGGCACTGAAAGGTGGATCTAAAAGGATCCCTTCAAACAGGTGGCCCAGGTCTACCTTTTTTTGAAATGGCAATTCTAACAAAGAAATGTGTATCCTAACCTAATGCTATTAACTGATAGGTGCTAAACTCAGTTACTACTTCATTAATATTACTTGCATCAGAGAAATATATAATTCATACAATAACATATCACCCACGGTGCTTTCCTTGGCTGTCTTTCACCTAAACTGCTTTTTCAACATGTCCTACCAGGCAGGTTGGCCACTTCCACTTCCTGCTGGACATGTAGTGGGTTGTGATTTGAGAAGCTGATCCTTTCTATTGCTGTAATGCAGTATAGAAAATGCAACTATTTACTGGTTTTACAATTCTGTGCTATTTCTTGTAACACTTCAGGATATTTATCAGTCTTGTACACAAATTGCATTGTTTTCACTAAGGTTATCATTTTATAACAGTGTTTATCTTTTAAAATCTTTAACTGTGTGGGTCTGTTCTTTCTTTTGCAGCCCACATAACCACTTGTAATTTGCTCTTAGGTTTTAACCCAAGTCCTTCTTGGATAGCCAGACCAGAAGCTGGATTGGAAATTAACTTAGCTGGCTAGGTCAGACCTGCATGTTTTATTTGGTTTCCATCAGCTGGCACAATGGTCTGGGTGAAAAACCAGCACATGGATTCAGGTGTGGGCTGACAGCGGGGTGTGCTTGTCTTTGGATCATTTTTTACAGTATGCCAGGAAAAACTGTCATGATCCAACATAGGACACAACCTCTGACTTCCCAGAAGATACGTCTCATCCCTTTGTCCACTGGGTCCAGTCCCACAACTCCAGCTCCACTATGGAGGGGAGGAGCAGGGCTTGTTGCAGGACCAGTTCTGTTTGACTCCCTGTGGGAGTCACTGCAATTGTGTCCAGTTAAACTGTGGATTTAGTGATTTTTCACATGCTAGTGCATTGCAGGAAATAGAAATATTTCTAGAAACACTTCAGTCACAAGATCCAAGAAGCTTTGTAAGTACTAAGAAATACTGCCAGTTTCCAACCTGTAACAGTTGTACTCAGATTTTTTTAAGGACTTTCTAAGAATCTTAACTGCTGGTGAAAGTCCTTGTGTTACCTATGACAGTGTTCCTCTAGTTGTAGAACAGAAAATAACTGTAATATCTTGAGCAACGTTTTATGTTAAGCATGGGTAAATGACTTGTCTTGTACTTAAGATTCTTTCTAGCATACAACTGTATGGAGTCTTTTAAAGACCTTTTTAATTGCATTGCAGTATTAACTAAATATGGTGGATTAAATCTGGGTCCTGTTCGCACTGCTGCAGCCCTGCTTTCTCCAGAGTGCTCATTCATCAAGTTTTCGTGCAATTTCCATATTTAATTGGACAGATATGGACAACAGTTGACCAACATGTGTGCCAGCTTAGAGGTTTTTTGCTCTTTCACTTCCCATGCAGCTTCTCTAATGTTGAAATTAACTCCATTTATCAAGCAGTCATCAGTTTTGTAATCCATTTATATATATGGTTGTTTCTTGACCATAGAAATCCTGTAATTTCTAGGCTATCAGAAGGAAATAGCTGTGCTCTCAGATATATGGAAAACTCAATTGCATGGCCACTTCCATGCTCTGTGCACGTTAATACCAGTTACATTCAGGCAGTGGGGGACAAACTCTTTCAGGCTTATTGTGGTCACTGAAATTCAGATTAGGGCCTTCGTGCCGTGTGCTCCATAAAATTGTCGTTTATTTCTTGTGTGAAAGCTGTCTGCCAAGCTGTGACCTGTGACAGTCTGCTCTTCAATAGCAATTAGAGATGAGGAACAGTCCAATCACATTTGGGAATTCCTGCTTTATCAGCTCTTGATCTGACTTGCAGGAGGAAGTGTGGAGGGAGTATCTTTCCATTGATTATTGTGACACCACGGTACTGCACTGCAGTGTCTGTGTCACAGCACTGCTCTAACCAGTGAGATGTTTCATTGTGAGTATTATGTACAAATTCACCTCTTTTCACAGCTCCTCCACAGGCAGAAATCTCTCCTTTGGTCTCTGCCTGCATATGCTGGTTTAAAAAAAATACCAGAGGAGGGAGAGTTGGCCCCCATTGTGGAGATGCATAGACGAACAGGGTAGCGAGCACTGCTGTCACTGCCAGCCTGCTGCCCTTCGCCAGCACCAGGATAGAGAACATAGAAAGTTTAGAAAGCTGCTTGGACTGGATGTCTTTAAGGTCCTTTCCAACCTTAATGATTCTCTGCACAGCGTAAGTAAATCACAGGCAAACCTGTGAAGGTACAATTGGGTTTTGAGTCAACCTTCTGTGTACATGTAGTTGCCATGGTACTTCTTTATACTAACACTTCTTTTGGTCCATCTGACTTTAAATTCAGTAGCTTATTTTATTTAGTCTGTGACTCACATTCTCCTTGAATCTAAAACAGTGACCAGTGTCAAAAGTCTAGAGGATGTGGCTACTTACTGTTAACAGTTCAGCAAGTGGTTTCAGCCTCTTCTGGGATTACCTGATGTTTAGTCAGTCTTCACAAGTTGTCTACACGCTGCTTTAGGATGTTGCTACAAAATTATAATTGCATAAAGGAAAGAGTTTTACATCCAAGGTTTCCTGAAAGACAAGGATTTCTAATAGCAGAACCTGATCAGGCACCAGGAGACATACAGATACATACTTTCTCTAAGGAGTGGTTGAATATATGCTCTGTTTATTACTTCCCTGTTAAAACATGTTTTGCTTCTTTTAGAGAATAGGCAAAACTTTTTAATACTGTCACATACTTGACTAAATTATGAAGACTTAGTTCTACATGATGCTGTGTTGTCTCCCTGAAAAACACTTACTATGGCTAGTGTTGATTAGTAGGTATCACTTTCTGCTCTGTACAGGTGACTCTGGGTACTCCAGCCACCTTTCTCACTCCATGGTCTTTCTGGATGATCAGCTGTGGTTAGCTATGCTCAGTTAGTGCTGGCTCACTTTGTCACCTGCTGCTGGACGCTTTCAATGCTTGTAACTACTCCAAAAGTTTTTCCCTTGGCAGATCTGCTTCAGCTCTCAGCATTAGCAGCATGGCTGTCAGCCTGCCTGTGAGTCCCCCTGCATGCTGTCCTGCTTTGTATGGAAATCATCCATCTTATCTCAGAAAGGTCATACAAAGCTGTCCTACTTGGGACTCTCCTCCTAAAATCCATTGCTCTCAGTCACCTGGAACAGGCTGCCCAGGGAGCTTGTGGATGTGCCCCACCTGTGGAAGTTTCCCAGGCCATGCTGGACGGGGCTTGAAGTAACCTGGTGTAGTGGAAGGGGGGCAGGAGGTTGGAAAGAGGTGAGCTTTAAGGTCCCTTCCAACCCAAACCAGTCTGATTCCTTGAGCTTATATTCTGTATGTGACAGTTCTAGGCCTTTTACTTCACGTTTTCTCATACAGAGCCTAGAATATTACAGTTGGGATTTTTTAAAGTCCAGTAGAGAGGGGACAATTCATAATCTGTCACAGTCACTGTTTTTTTACCTTTTTAATCAAATAACCAGTTTTCCAGTTAATTTTCTGATTTTTTTAATGTACTTCATGAGCTGTTACAATCTGCTCTTGTATCTGCAAGTAGCCAAACAAAAGAGACTTTGCAAGACTAGAAAACCATCATCTCCTGAGAAGAAAAAGTCATTTCTTCTCAGAGTACGGGATTTTATCATGTTGGTAGCATCTCTGTGTCCTCTTGTCTTTCGAGTCACTTTTAACAGTTCTGCTCAGTTCCTGACATCAGACAGCTGCTGCAGCCCCTGCATGATTGCAGGAGTGGGAGTGTTTCTTTACATCTTCTTTAAATCTTAGCTCAGTCTTTGTGAGATATCCAAGTATTATGTAAGTTAAATGCCTGAACTAACATAGGACTGCTGATGTTCTTCCTCTGTGGCAAAAAATGGAATTGAAGGAGCTTGAGAAGAAAACAAGTAAGGTGGTTATTGCCTTTTATGAAAGGGTATTGAGGTGTCAGCATCGCTCTTTGTCTTTCTGAGAAAGAAGACTTTAGGATTTTTACCAATCCAACTGCCCAGTTCACCATCCCAACAATTGCTCATGGTGTTTAACCATGTACTGCTAAGCTTCAGTTTTAAAAGATACAAGATGCTTCTTGATGCTGTATCCTTAATTCTTCCACACAGTGTTTCCTTTCTTCTTCTGCTGGGCCATTAGATATGGCATTTTTCCACACACACTTCTGTTCAAATGCCAGAATCTTCCAACAGCATACTTGCAGTGAATGCAAGACTGGGGTGCTAAATAACGTGACAGTGACTTGCTTTGGTGTGACTGATCAATGGTGCTTTTCTCAACACTTAGCACACCTTACAGACATTCCTCACAAAGTCACAGAGTGCAGGTGTACACCTCAAAAACTACACGTGTAGGGAGGACAGGTTTGGCACTTAAACTACAGTTACCAGTTACAGCAGATCAACTGTGTTCCAAGAAGTGCTGCTGCAGTGGAGCCAGGGAACTGCTGGTTTTGATGTTCAGTAGTGCAGTTGTTGCCACAGAACGTTTTAATGCTGTCGTGGAAAGTTTTGTGACCTGATCAATATTTTACATGTGTATTTGTATTTATATTATATTGCAATGGAAAAAGGGTCTAGGGTTTGGGAGTTGTCTTAAGTAAGAGTGGAGGCCCTGATTCTCATTTATACTACTGTCCTTTGTATTGCATTGGAAGGATAAAGGGGCCTTCAATGGATGCCACTTTAGCTTACGTCCTTTGGAGTAAGATGTAAGCTAAACTGATCAGAGTATAAAAGGTCAGAAGTATAAATAAAGACAGTTACCAAATGACTGATTTGTACAATCATCTGCAATCAATTTCACGGTATCCTTACTGTGCACATACTGGCCAGTAACATCCAGATTGTTCTTAGTTTAGAAATACAGGTTGAAGAGACCTGCTTGGGTTTTACCAGGTTTTAAATATTTGCTTATATTGGCTGTCCTTTGCCCAACACTGTCTCCAAAGACAATGTGGTAAAAGATTTGTACCTCTAGGTAATGGCCACCCCAGAAATCTCACAAAATTGTCGAAAATGCTATTTTTATGGCAGTTTTTCTTAAAATACTTGCTACACTTTATCATAACTTGGATCCCTTTTACTTGATGATATAAACTGGGGTTGTGACAATCTACTGAACTCCCTTCTGTCCTGACTTCACACCCAGCAGAGTGTGCAGTGTTGTGTGCTGTCGTCACACTCTGGTGAGTTTGGGTACACAAAGTTAAAGCCAACACCTTCTGCCTTCCCTGACTGTGGTGCTACTTTCCAGGGAAAACCCTGGCATTGCTCTGCATGCCTGAGTCCTGCAGAGCTCCCCTTGCTGCCCATGGAAGTTTTATGTAAACAACAGCCCCGCTACATTGCAGTCATGCAATGCAAACTTCTCGTTCAAAAAATGTTTGAGGAAAAGGAAATATACTTTCCTTCTTAAATTTCTACACTGCAGTGATACTGCAGAGCCTAATGAGAACAGATTTTGTACCAGTTTTGTGAATGCCTGTCTAATCCATGCAACTCAAAAGGCAGCAGCTGAACTTCATGAAATTCTTGTCCTCTAAGTGAAAAAATAATTGTAGTCAAGAAGAACAAATGGGATATCCCAGTACTGCTAAAAGAAAGTCACTTCTAACCAATTCTAAACATTCATACATTTCAGTCTTTACCAGTGAGTTATTCTACAATTATTTGTTCAGTTTGGAAGAGACAGCTCTTTATAATGTGACAGTATCACACCAGGTCACAAGTACTGATCAGAATTTGCTGTCATTGAGGAAGGACGTAAATATGTAAGGACACGCTGTACTGAATTGCTATGGCTAATGAATTCCTTCCTGCTTTGGGAAGATAAAAGATTACCAATATGCCAAAGCAAAAGAAAAAAAAAGGCATGGTTTTTTTTCCCATCTCTCTCTTCTCTTCTTTTCTTTCTTTCTTTCTTTCTTTCTTTCTTTCTTTCTTTCTTTCTTTCTTTCCTTGGGATGCATTTGATATTTATTTTTCAACTTTGAATTTGAGGTTTTATTCCCAGTTACCAACGTACTGTATTGAAATCTGGAACATAAAACTACCATTTTTAAACAAAAGATGATGTACAGGGAGAAAAATCAGAAAGAAAAAGCACTTCATTATGTCACAGTATTTACAGGAGAAAGTGTAAAAATTACTTCTTTTCTCAAAAAAACATTTGGGGCCTGATTCTTTCCTAGTATAACTGAGCATAGCTCCCTGAGGCTGGTGGAGCTGGGCAGAGTTATGCTAGCTGAGAAACTGAACCTTAAAATCTTCTTTGCAGACAAGGGAACCCTTACCAGCAGTACTTGAAGACTTGTGAGTTGTGACTGCATGTTACTTGAAAGATCTAATTAAGCTATGTTTTTTGGTGCAAGCAGTTGTTGTACATGATTTCATGTTTATGTAGCAAGGTGCATTGAAATGTTGATACTAGTATTGAAACATACATGTAAAAATTGTCGTTGTGGAAATTGTCTGTTCTGTTCTATTTTTCTTGTGTGTCTCATCTGTTTAGAACGTAAACTTTCTTTTTTTATTATTGTCCTAACTGAATAAGGCTAAATGAATACTGTAATTGAAAATATATTTTAAATCTTGTCATGAGTTTTTAAAAAGACTATTACAAATTGTATCATTCCTGATTACACAGAACTTTGTGGGTGGTTTTAAATAAATTTTATACTTCTATTTTGCACTTAGTCGTCTAATTTTTCTTTCCTGCTCTTAGCAATAATAACCACTATCGTGTGTAGAAGTGTATTTGTTAATTATCAATAGGACCTACAGGGGCTTCACCCAAAAAGTCAGCAGGTTTCTGCACTGGAAAGGGACAGGCATAAATCCAGTCCCTGTTCTCAGTCTGCCTCTGCTTCAGGCTGGACTGACCTGTGCCCAGGTCAAGAGAAGCAGCCAGAAAATCTGAACTTCATTTTCTGACCAAAAAGAACAGAAGAGTTTGTGACCATGTCTGTACTGTGTCTCTTTCTGCTCCCTGTCCGGCAGAGCAAGCTTATGGCAATCATTTACTGTGGCATTTAATTACCAGCCACTGGAAATACTTCAGGTTTTATTTGCTGCAGATCAGAGGGTATGGCTGGGGTTTTTTCTCAAAGCAGACCTCAGCACTAGCCTGTTTTACTGATGCTGTGGTGCGCAACTATACTAAACAGAATCCCCGTTGTTTAGAACCGAAGAAAAGGAGGAATACAGCTCTGCTCATATGTGCTTTTTTTCCTTCCCTAGTATGTGCAGCAGCAAAATAATAAGCAAAAATAATCTTCCAGGTAACTGGAATCTCCCAGAGAGCAGAATGCTGGTATCCCCTGGCTTCACTAGTGCCCGAGAGAAACTACACTGTGTGATATGGTACATCTAATGCCTGGGGGATGGATGTGATCATCCAGCAGGGAGGCCTTGACCCTCCTATGTAAGCTGCTCTTTTAGAGGATAATCACTGCTGGGGTTTTATAGCAACATCTCCCAAGCTGCCCCAGGCCCTCTCTGAACTGCACTATTAAGTCTTTGTTCAACTGAATCACACGTTCCAGGGTTCCACATTAGAGTCAGGAACCCCCAGCACAGGTGTCTTAAGAAAACACATGGATTTTGAAAGGCACTTCAAGCCTTGGGCCAAACCCCAGAACATCATTCCTGAGGAAGAGCTAGCGATGAGAAGCATTTCCCAGGTCCTTTTAAAGTACTGCCAGCCAGCTGCCTATTGCCTCCCCTGGCCTTCCCACCGAATGGGCAGCGCGATCCCGGGCGGAGCTGCGTCTCCTCGCAGATCATGGACTGTGTTACAAAGAGAGGTATCAAAACACAGCTTCACCTCCACCTTATGGGAGCAGAACTAAACCAGATTTACCTGCCCCGGCATCCCTGTTGCCAAAAGTGAGTTTATCACCTGGAGGTGGCTTTAGTGCTTTTTTATATCCTGGATTTCTGATATACATTATACAAGGTAATAGAATATCGATGTAGTACAGCTGGTTGCTTTTAAATTCTTAAGCCTTACATTGCAATGCCTACTAAAATGGTGTTAATTGTTAACAATTAAGCTGCAAAATAAGCTTTTTCGCTGGTGCTACAGTTAAAAGTTTTCTGTAGTACTCCTACACTGCTACATATCAGAACTCCACGATTTGCTGTTCAACAATGCTAATGTTGGTTACTGCTGTTGATAGTTAATACTTAAAACAGAGTATTAGTTTATATTCAAAAGGGTATTCATCAAAATATTGGGGTTTCTGTGCACTCTGTATATCAGAACAAGCAACATATTCAAATATTTAAACACAAGCAAGGTAATGCTTCGATTAGTGTTTTGGTTCAGGACATGGCCTAGAAAGTCTAAATTAAAATACCAGCAATCCCCATCTGTGTTTTTAATCTTAGACAAACTGAAAAGGTATTTAGAAAGTGGAGATTTAAACCCAGCTATTTCAATAACCATTGGCTGGTTGTTGGAAGCACGGTTCCCAAGATTGGCCTCCAATTCCATGTGCAGTCTGTTTACTTCTGGATACTCCTTTGTGATACATACCACTAATACAAACCCCTTACGTTCTTAGCGCTTGAATTCTTGAAAATGTCCATGTCTTTTTACACCAGGCCAAAAATTAATTACAATCCTGCTGTACCATGTGTACATCTCCATTTGTAACATAACTGGGTAATCCTTTCATGTTGTTTGATCCTAAAGGAGTTCTAAATTGCTGCTAGAGGCATAACATGGCCTTTTTTCAGCTCGGAACAGCAAAACTTTTGTTTCCTGTGGTGTAAGAAGTCAGCAGTTCAGTTTCTTGTGACCATTCTGTTTTACACATAGAAGGTTTCTGCATGAGGATGACTGACTCCCTTCACTTGAGGAATCCCTTCAGGGAAATGAAGCACTAAGCCAGTGCTTCATCAAGCAAACACTCCGGTGCTAGACTCTATCTCACTTCCACAACAGCAGAAAGCCTTGGTTTCTCAGAAAGCCTTGGACTCACCTGGTTTATGGCTCCTACTGATTTTAAAGGTTGGGATTTGTTGATTTTTTGTGCTGTTGCAAATTCTCTTGTTTTATGAGGGTGAGAGGCTGTAAGTGGTTCGGGTGTGTCACTGCATAGCAATCCTCCTTAGGCCTTAGCTCTGCCTAGGGTAGGTACTCACAAAAATTTAAAATTTAAAGAAACCCCAAGGGTGTTGTGTGTAGATCGCTCACCAGCAAGCCTGTCAAGTGCCAGGGGCTCTGGAACCCCCACAGAATACACGCAAGTGTTCCCTTAATATGCAGCTGCTGTTGCATCTGAGCAAACAGTAGAAATCAGAGTTCAGTCGTGCTCCTTTGCTGTCTCCCACTGCAGGAGGCCTTACCTGGGCTCTTGCTGCACACCCAAGTTCACAGGATGCTCCCTGCTCTTCCTGTCCATGGCAGCCTGTGAGGTAAACCTCTGGCTCTGTGCACTCGCTGTCCTGCAGCAGGAACTGTGTCTGTCTGTCCTGCAGATCGGAGAGAGGCCTGTGCTCTGCTGTGGGAAGAGGCTGACCTCTGCAGGCAGTGGTGGAAGGGAAATGGGTTCTCAGCTCTCCACCTCCTGCTTCTCAAGCAATGGAACTGAGATTTTAACGGTGGTCAGGATTTTTCTTCTCATTGCTCTTCTTCATTGCCTGTCTATAGATGTACCTTTACTCTGGCTTTCATATGGCTGGGTTACCCCAAAGATTGTAAGGAGAAAGCTGAGAAACCTTTTCTGTGTGTGCAGTCAAAGCCAATATACCTAGAAAAACAGAAACAGGGCCTTCCTGAAGGTACCGAGGACTTGAATACAAGTCAGACTGGGCAAGACAAAAGGAGTCCTTGAAACTTAGGACTTTATGAGAGACCACTGTTCTTGTCGTTCCTGGGCAAGGTGAATTACATCTCTTTTTCTTTTAATGTGATGTTCACAGATCACAGAGCGTGCCAGGTGTGTGGGGACCTCAAACCATCACCCGGTCCCACGTTTTGGGGAAAAGAAAGCCTAGGTGGGATTTTCTAACCCTGCCCAGCTGTGTCTGGAGAACTTCCAGTGATTGGGACTCTCTCAATTGCTCTAACAGAAAAAAAATTCTTTTATCAAGATGAAAAATTTTCCCCCTGCTTCTGGTGTCTGTTACCTACAAAATAATTAAGAGTTACTTTATTTATGTTACAACATTTTTACTCATTTAAAACTTTGTCAGAAGTCTGCTCTCAAGTCTGTTCTCAGTGCATTTAATTTCATCGCAATATAGCAGACCACAAAAGCTTTTCTGTCCTTACCCTGGGACTCTTCAAAACAAACAAACAAACAAACACACACTCATTACTTGCAATCAGCTCAATCGGAGCATGTTGGTTTAATTTTATTATGTCCTTCCTGTATTCTTAAGAGATCTGGCCAGTTCAGAAACACTTTTGTCAAATATTTTGTACAGCAGTATGTAATAAAGTTCAGTTTATTGTATTTATTATTACATTTCAGTGCTGACTGTGTCACACACTTGGCAAAGCGTGAAGTACATATAACTACAGTCAAAAAGACTGCAAGAGAAATTTTTGTGCACCAACAAATCCATGATAATTTGCTTAGATGCTTACATGCTGCATTTTATTACAATTTAAGCACCAAAAAACCATTAACTGGACTGTTGCTACCATTCCTGGATATCTAGAAAGGTAAAAATGTGTTTGATTCTGTCTGAATGATCTCTTCTTGCCTTCTGAAGAGAATAAATAAACAACCCCATCCAGAGCTGCAAAAAACAGGTTCCAGTAGTGACAGGTTTAGATCTCCTAGTTAATTCAGAAATTGATCAGGATGCATGGAAATGTATTTCCAACAAGAATATGGAAAAAATAATTTAATGATTTTTCATCATCAAAATTGAGTGAAAAAACCATCTCCCTGTAACTGGCATTTAGCTGGACAGATACAGCATCTTTATTCACTTTCTGTCCAGTAGCTTCATCTTAGGTATGAAACCCTAAGTCTAAAAATTATTTCACCCCACAATGTCCCCAGCAGATTCTTAACTTCTGTAGCCACCCAGAAAGCTGGAAGCAACAATTTGCTTTATAGGTTTTGCCTTCTGATTTGTATCTTTTTCAACCTGCCTCATTATTTTAAGGTAATTTGTTAGAAATCTCATGTATTTCAGGCTTCTGTCCTCTCATCAATTTTAGATTAAATTGTCCAATGCACTTGAAAGTCTGGGAGCCTAGAATTATTTTAAGAAACAAGACTAGAAGTGCACGTATTTTTTCACCGCCACTTCCATTACAACTCTTTTTCATCACAACAGCGTGGTTTGTCTTGAGCAGAGGGATACAGAGACCTAAACAATTCAAAAGGAATCATTAATGTACTAAAAATGGCAGTGGCAGAATCTGCCAGGTAACGGTAGCAGTATGTATCTGGAAAGGAGAAAGTACACAAAGTGTTCTACTTGAGGTACAGGAACTCAGGACTGTGGTTCCTGTGAGCTTCTGAGGCTTTCTCTGAGAACCTTTATCGTCTGATAAAAAGACCCTGGGCCAGAAGAGTGCAGAATAGAGCTACTTCACAATACTCTGATACTCACTGACAATTACTTTCTACTTCAATACGATTTTGCCATTGTCCTTTTCACATACAGGCTGGGAGAAAGTCCTGCAACCTTTTTAACATTTAATCTTATCTCCAAGTTAAAGGGTACGGATTCTGCTTTACTCAACTGATTGAGCTGGATGGAGTTATGCCAGGAAAAGACAAGGTTTAAAATGTGTAGACTTGAAAAGTAAGAACGATGCTTCTGAGTGTGAAACATCTAAACCCTTATTTAATTTGAAATATATTTTAAACAGCAAAGGCAGATCTGTCTTTATATGTTATTAACTACCAAATGCTGGCAGAAATTTATTTGCTCCTGATGATCTCCTGCTTCTTGCTCTAGATGCCCTCCTACAACATAATCCATTTCACTGCGAGTTTGACGTTGCTGCTTCTTGGGATTTTATTCCATCACCAACTTCTGTTTTTAATGACAGTGTAACACCTCAAGGTCCTATTTTCATTTACCCAGTGTGTTTTGCTGACTTACTCTCAAATGTAGGTAGGGATTCATGGGCCTATTTCACTTCAAAACAAACTCGTGTAAAAAACAATGGGATGGAAAGCTTTCTGTGTAACGACGCCAAGGTCATGGGGTCAATGCCTACATGAATCAGCCACTCACTTAAAAGAGCTGGACTCGACGATCCTTTTAAGTCCTTTCCAAATCAGAGTAAGAAAGAAGAAAAATTTATCTCGCCCAGAACTCCTGAAATACTTACTGCACTGATCCTGGCTGCAATTTCCGTTTCAAAGCCTCTTACGAGCTTTGATGCGTCTCTGGTGCGTCTGCTCTGCCTTCACCTCAGATGACCCCTTTCCACCCCCCAGCATGGCCCGAACCTTCGTGCGCGTACAATGACTATCAGAGGGCCGGGAGAGGGCTGACGGCTGCCTCTCCTACAGCGATACGGCACCGGGAGGTGGCGGGGGTGTGTCTCAGCACAGACGAGCCGTTGGTGGCGGGGAGCAGCCCCGAGACCTCCGGGCCGCGCCCACCCCCGGCTCCCTCAGGGCGGCCCCACCGCAAGATGGCGGCTCCGCGGCCCCGCCCGCGAGCGCCATGCCCAAGATGGCGGCGCGGCCCCTCCCCCGAGCCGCGCGGGCCCTGCACGCGGCAGGGCCGG
>WAAG01070401.1:0-49710 GCA_013390105.1 Tichodroma muraria | reverse complement strand
TGTGCAGGTGGGGATGACAACTACAGAGCTGTAAAGTCATGGGCAGCTCCGGAGAAGGAAATTTAATGGTCTCCGTTCCTCTGCCGTGCTTTACTATTGGTAGATGAATAGATGAATTTAGAAGAGAATCTAGTGGGATGCGAACCTTTATCTCGAATTTTGGAACTTGATTCGTCTCCGTGGTGAGCTTGACTCGGCCACAAAGCGTCTCACGCCGCACCCCGTGCGAGCCGGGGTGTCTGGGGTGCTGTGGGCGCTCACTGGCCGCGTTCCCTCCGCAGCTGCCCTGGGCGTGCAGCAGCCCTCGCTGCTGGGAGCCTCCCCGACCATCTACACGCAGCAGACGGCGCTGGCGGCCGCGGGCCTGACCACGCCGACCCCCGCCAACTACCAGCTGACGCAGAGCGCCGCGCTCCAGCAGCAGGCGGCAGCCGCGGCCGCGGCCCTGCAGCAGGTAAAGCACACACAGCGGCCGGCGCTCCCCGAACTTCGTAAAGCTAAAGGATCCAGGAGGAAAGGAGAATGGAAAATGGTGAACATCGCAGTGTGAACCTGTCTTATCGATGGGGGGGAGGGTGGGTTTATAGCTAGCAGTGGTGGGATTAGCCTGCGGCGGTGGGAGTTTTGGCTGTGGGGGAGCTGATTTTTAGCTGTGGAAAGCTCTTTGGGAGAATGAGTTTGCTGCATCTAAACTGAGAATCTCGAGTATCTCCCATGGCTATATATATCCCTTATGGAATTTTACGTGATTTTGTAATGTGCCCTAAATTCTGTCTAAGTGTCAGGCTTAACAAAAATTGTTGACTTTAGCTAGAAAGAGAACATCAGGGCCCACTCTAAAGGCTCAGAATATTTGTTAGGAAAATAATATATGTTGATATTATTATTAATTTTTTAATTAAAATTGTTAAATGTTAATTGTTTTTATCTAGAACTTGCTAAGCAGATAACTTATATTTGATATTATTGTGGTAATAAAAATTCTCCTGTTTATGAGATATTTTGCTTTTATCTGTTTCAGCAATATTCACAACCTCAGCAGACTCTCTATAGTGTACAGCAACAGGTTTGTCTGATTCTTACTGTGTACATCACAAGTAACTTAAAAAATAATGTCGATTGTGTGTCTTGTAGGATTTGTCTCCGAAATCATCCTCATATGGGAAGTTGTTAAAGAAACTTAATATTTTATGTAGCAAAAGAAAGCTTGAAGTTCATAAACTTGGAAAGACGTATGCAAAATGGAAACCTGCCTACCTTCATGCAAAAACAAATTTTAAAAAGACATACTATTCCACGTGTAAATTTTTCTCTGCTGAATTTTGCTCCAAACAGGGCCGTGTATTTTAACTGCTGGAAAGACGCTGTCCAAAAACATTCCCTTTTGGATTTTTATTATGATCTTCAAACTTAACAGGATTTTTTAAAAAGAATAAAAGTACAAGGGAGTTACATGCCTAAGCTGTTCCAGCTGCCAAAATTTTTTTTGGTATTGCTATTAACTTTCAGTGAAAAAAAATTGAGCATTTCTCCTTTCTGAATAAACCTGGGTTATACAATCTCAAAAATTAACCCCACAAGCACAGTTTTACAGATGTGCAAACTGCTGAAATGACCGAGCCCTAAAGGACTATTAACTGACTCAGATTAAGCAAAAACTCTTACTTGTAAAGAGGAGGTAGAAATGTACAATTTCCTTAAGCATATAAAATTAATTTATAACTTTATTTATTTTAAGTTGCAGCAACCTCAGCAGACCCTTTTAACTCAGGTTAGTTTGGTTTTATTGTTTGGTCTTCATCCCCAAACACAGACAATGCAAGAGTGCAAATTTGTGACATCTTGGTATTTTAATCTGTAAAATGAACTAATATGAATGGACATTTTATTGGTACAGGTTTATTTTATCCAGATGTTAAAATATGCATAGCCTTGGTTTCAAAAGTTAATAGCAACCACTTTTCCTTAATCTTGAAGGGAACATGTGTGTTGATTATATTTTAATTTTTTTTTTGTTTGAACTTCAAGTGTCCAGTTGTTTTGCAGTAAATAACAAATGGGGAAAATCTTTCTCTTCTTTGTGAAGGAATTTAACTTCCTGTGTTAACAGTATGTGTATAAAGAGGTTTACAAGGAGCCTTGCTGAGCTTCACAGGTTTAAAACGTGCAGCCATGTAACGCACTGCAAATTGCTCTAGTTCCATTTTCACTTGAACTTTTAAACAGGCTTTAAAAAGGTAAAAATGCTCGGCTTGATTTCATTATCTTACTGCGTTCTGCTCTTGTAAGAAGGCAAGTACATGAACTGTTGAGTTAGGGAAGGGTTTGTGTTGGCCCCAGCCTTTACTGACTTCTAGCACTACAGGCGGGATATAAATGCAGAATGACCTCTTAAGCGTTTATTGCTAGCAGAGTTGGGAATTTATCTCCACTTCAGGCCCACTGTATGGGTTACCTGTAGACAGTGCAGTCTTCATGTGTTTTGTGTGGACAAGGTGCATTTGGGGGGAAGCTGACTCTTGTAAAAAAGAAGGATAAACAAAGCCAGTCTTCATTCAAAGTAAGAAACGTCATCTTCAAAAAAACCCAACAACCCGACAAAAAGTACAAACAACTTCCACCGTCTGAAAATGTCTATTCTAGGTGCCATAGTCATTTTAAACTGCTATCTCCTTGGCTAAAGGACCTGTTCCCCGTCAGTCTGCCAGCTGCTTCCAAGACTGAGCGTTGGCTTTGTTTTGCTTGCAGCCAGCGGTCGCGCTCCCGACGAGCCTCAGCCTGTCCACGCCCCAGCCGGCAGCTCAGATCACCGTCTCCTACCCGGCTCCCCGCTCCAGCCAGCAGCAAACCCAGCCACAGAAGCAGCGTGTCTTCACTGGGGTGGTGACGAAGCTACACGACACATTTGGCTTTGTGGATGAAGATGTCTTTTTTCAGCTTAGGTGAGCTGTGAACGCTGGCCTGCAGAGGCGCTCCGTGATACTCTGAGTAATCGAAGGTTTAGATGATTGCATGCTAATTCTCTGACTCCGCTGATGGGGCCTGCAAGTAGTGTGTTGTTTTAATTCAACAGTGAAAGTCAGAGAGGTTAATAGGTGCTAAGTCTGAGGTACTTCGCATGAATTTTTGATTTTTTTTTAGTACAAAACCCAAAGCTGGGAGACCCAGAGGTTATTAGCTCCTTAAAATAGGAAATTGCAGGAATATGTGGGTGATTAGCAGCATAAAACCTGTTGTCTCTATGTCTTTACTTGGTACTGTTTGGGGAACTCTTGCCTTAGGGCCAAAGACAGGGCATTACTAAGTTCCTGTGCGTACTGTAAACTGAAGCAGGTAGTACTAATGCTGAATTTGGGGGTAGATGCTCTTCCTGTAGGCTTTTTTTAATTAACTTTGCCTACTTTCTCCCATCTTTAAATGTAACTTTTTTTTGCACTTAAATGTAAATGCAAAAAAACTAGCTAAAAAAGACTCTCACGTACATTTTCTGTAATGTTTGCAGTGCTGTTAAAGGAAAGACACCTCAGGTGGGTGACAGAGTTTTGGTAGAAGCTACTTATAATCCTAACATGCCATTCAAATGGAATGCCCAGAGGATCCAGACCCTCCCGAACCAGGTATGTGTGGTTACCCGCTGTCACTGGCAGTGGCTGACCCTGGTTGAAGCTGGCTCCCGACTCGCTGTGTTTGCTGTCAGAACCAGAGCCAGGCGCAGCCGCTGCTGAAGACGCCGCCGGCCGTCCTGCAGCCCATCGCTCAGCAGACCTTCGGCGTCCAGGCACAGCCCCAGCCACAGTCCCTGCTGCAGGCACAGATCTCAGCAGCTTCCATCACGCCCCTGCTCCAGACACAGCCTCAGCCGCTGCTGCAGCAGCCACAGCAGAAAGGTGCTCCTTCAGTGCACGCCTTTTTGGGGGGGTCATTCTGGTGCTTAAGTGGGTGATGGTTATTTTCTTGTTAACCAGAAGGGTGAAGTAATAGCTGATATAATATGGAGGGGACTTGGTTGAGTTTTCAGATTGAATATGTCTTCCTGCAGCTATGTTCAAGGCACATTGCCTGCAGTAGCTCAGAAATCACCTGCTTAGTGAAATCCCCGTGGACTCCTGTTCATGTTAAGATTTTGTAATCCGAAAGCAAATTCGATGTAATTTTTGTTCTTTCACAGCCAAGTTGGGGAGTTGAAAGTATTTATAGCAGTGCAGTTCTTCAGCATCTTCTGCAGTGTTCTGCAAAATCAGGTTTCGCAGTTGTATTGTTAAAGCTGTTATTTCTTTGCTTGTTCTTTTCAGTTAGCCAGGTTGGCATCTGAGAGAAGAAACACTGCCAAACATGGCAAATCTAAAACAGAGGTTGTGAAGTCTCTTGAACTTTGAGTGGCTGAGGAATCAGTGATAGAAGTGATAATATTAGGACTAGTCTTACCACAGTAAAAGCAAGGGTAGAAGAACCGAAGCAGAATTGTTTTGCAGTAATGCTTACTACAATCTGCTTAGTCCTAGTTGTTTACTGGTGTTTAGTAACATTTGTTCCACTTAAATCAATTGGTTAAATGTCTCGAGACAAAGAAAGTATGTGCTGAGGGATTGGATGTAGCAGTATAATATATTGATTTAGGAATAGTTTTTCAAGATGCCAGTTATTTTTTATGTATGAATAGCCTTAAAATGAGGATTTCAGTTTTCTTTCAGTTCAGTGAGTAGGTAGTATATCTGTCTTAAGTTTTTGAAAAGCCTTAGCTATTTAAGATGGCTTCTGTGTGCTTAGGTTATATCAGCTTCCGTCTCAAGAAGATGCTTTTAAACCAATTTCACTTAACTAGAGTGTCAGTTTGCCTCAGTGAAGAAAAGCTTAGATCTCTTGAGTTTCTTTGGGTGGGTGTTAATAATGGATAAATTTGAGTGTAGAGTTAGGTTAGAAAATGTACACGAGTGAAACAGCTGTAAGCAGCAGTGTTTGCCATGTGCAGGTAGTCGCCTCCAGTTCTGTATTGATGCTGTACATTTTGTTTCAGGAGGTTTGTTGCAGCCCCCAGTCCGTCTGGTTTCACAGCCACAACCAGCTCGAAGACTAGACCCACCATCCAGATTTTCTGGGAGGAATGACCGAGGTGGAGACCCTATGCCAAACCGAAAAGATGACAGGAGGTACGTAGGCCACTGTGATCCAAGCATTCCATAAAGACCTGTCCTCACCCAGAGCGGAGCTGCTTGTTCCAGAGTGAGTCAGCAAGACCCACAAGTGGTGTTACCCTTAGGAATTAGAGAAGAGTTTTTATCTACCTGAAAGTAAGGAGATGTGTAATCAGTTTCTCTTGTAAAGAAACGGTACTGAAACTTTTTTTCCCTTTTTTGAGTTGTCTCTTACAGGTCTGGTTTCTGTTGTGCTAGAAATCATTTTTGTGTTCCCAGGCTGCAGAAATATTTGTGTTTTGTGTGTGTTCTTTAAGCCGTGAAAGAGAACGGGAGAGACGTCGGTCCCGGGAAAGATCTCCCCAGAGGAAACGCTCCCGGGAGAGGTCGCCCAGACGGGAGCGGGAGAGGTCACCGCGGAGGCCCCGGCGCGTCGTTCCTCGTTACACGGTTCAGTTTTCCAAGTTTTCACTGGACTGGTATGTGTTTATAGTGCCAGATGTTTACCTACAGTTCACTTCGTCATGGGCACAGCTTACCGTGAGCTGTGTCAGCCCACGTGTGTGTAAGCGGGTGTTGAGTGATGATCCTGACTTTAAAGAAGGGTCAAATATGTAATGGCTAAGAGCCTTGTATGATAAACTTGTTTGAGGTTCTGTGTTACTTTAGAATGCTATTGCAAAGTAGCTTTGTAGCGTTGTTTAATGAATATTCCTTAACGTGCAGACAGCTGAATTGGAAGAGTGTTTAATAGCTACTTGTTAAACTTCATCCATGACATTCGAATGGAGTGTTCTTGAGATTATGTATGTACAGCATCAAATATATAATGACCGTATTGCCAATTAATACACCTCTCAATGATGTACTTTGTTAACAGTTCTTTACAGCTGTGTCTTTCAAACAATGCTGTGTCTTTCAGCCGTAGCTGTGATATGATGGAGCTGAGGAGGCGTTACCAGAACTTGTATATCCCGAGCGATTTCTTTGATGCTCAGTTTACATGGGTGGATGCTTTTCCTATGTCTAGACCATTTCAGCTGGGGAACTACTGTAATTTCTATGTAATGCATAGAGAAGTAGATCCTATAGATAAGAACGCTGCTGTCCTTGATCCACCTGATGCTGATCATCTCTACAGTGCTAAGGTTTGTGTGCTTTTCCACTGATACCACTATTCATTATACATTTTTTATCAATGGGGTGCAAAAGTGAGTGTAACTGAATTGAAAATATTCTGCAGCCGTGTGAGCAAAATACAGCATTTTAAACTTTTCAGTAAAAAGCTAGTATGTAGAGCTTAAAGAATCACTACTGAAATTCAGTTTGTTTTTCTGTTACCAGAGCTGTGCAAAACCTTGTGTTTACAGAGGGCTCTTTCATTTTCTGCACCCAGTTGCAGTGATGTGATTATAGGGAACAAAGCCAGCTCCTGCAAGGTCTCTGAATGATTTCTTAGGCAATTCATTTTGAGTAGTTAATGGAGTCCTTTTTATTCCTTCAAGGATACTTTCTGTGTAGTTTGTGTTATTCTGTTTAGTGGTATTTTCTTTCCTTTTTCCCTGTTCATCTCAATATTTATTGTTTTGTTTGAAATAGATTGAGATCTATCTTTAACACGTAATACTTCTAACATAGCTTGCCGTAAAAATCTCAGACCTATTTTAATGAGAGACTTCAAATGGAACAGGTTTTAGGAAAATGTTTTGATAGAGGGGTCTTTTACACATGATTACAGACCTTGATGCAGCACATTTTGACATTCAGATTAAGGTAGACTTAACTTACTCGCATTCTGTGTGCAAAAACCATAAAGCTTTTGCTCAAATATCAGACATCCTGGTTTTTCAGTTTGTTTGTGCAAAGCAAGAGTTGCCTTTTAGAAGGTCAAGATTTAAAACATAGTAACTGAGAAGGAGCATCCTCTTTTATCATACACCTGTTTAGGGCATAGAGCAACCTTGTGAAGTTTTGATTTGTGTGTTTGCAAGTTGTAGTCGTTGTTTATCAGTCATAGTGAGACCTTCACCAGACTGCTCTGACTTGCACCACAGGTGATGTTGATGGCCAGTCCTAGCATGGAGGATCTCTACCACAAGTCATGTGCTCTGGCTGAGGATCCCCAAGAACTTCGGGATGGATTTCAGCATCCTGCTAGACTTGTAAAGGTAAATACGCTTCAATGCCAGACACTTTTGGCGATAAAGGTTGGTTTTAGAGCTTTACTGTTTTTGACAATAAGAGAGGAGCTTGTAGACAGCTGAATGATGACTTCACTTTTCTGCTGAAGAGACCTAGTTTATATGTCAATTCTTTCTCCACTTTGTAGGAGGTTCACATTTACTGCTTTGTTCAACTTAGTTAAACAATTTGTAGGTGCTTTTTACAAGCACTTGCTTGTTTTGTGTGGGCTCAGCTGTGAAGAGAATACACATGAAGCAACAGTTAAGCAGATGTTAAATAAAGCTTAGCATTAAAGTGAACAAGCTGTAAATGCTGTGGTGTTTCAGGACAACAGAACAGGACAAAGCAGTTTGTTTTCCAGTTAAATTCTAACATATGGCGCAGGGGAATACTTTAATTTGTAGGTATGATGCTCTTGTGGTCTCATCTTTTGTAGCTTTTCTTCATCACTTTTAAGCAGGCATATCCATTACCGTGTATCAGAGCTAAGACACCATTTAAATTCTGTCTTTTGGGTTAGAAAGCTTTTAATTGCAAAAGAACAAGCCTATACCAGTAAACAAACTTGATCGAAAATCTTGAAAGCAAGAATGAGTGATGATGTTTTAAACCTATTCCATTGCTGAAATAATCTGTGGAAAAAAATAACTGAACTCTTTCTTGACTTGATTTTCATTTTCAGATTTCAAAATAATGTGACGGTTTACTCACGGATTTCAGTGTGTGTGCTATGAAATATTCTTTGCACTTTGGGAAAATGACTTTTTACAACCCTAGCAGGGGAACATTCAGAAGACTCTTTTTGTCTAGTTTTTAGTGGGTATGAAAGGCAAAGATGAAGCTATGGCTATTGGAGGACACTGGTCCCCATCACTGGATGGACCTGATCCAGAAAAGGACCCTTCGGTGCTGATAAAGACGGCAATTCGTTGTTGCAAGGCTCTTACAGGGATTGACTTAAGTGTGTGCACGCAATGGTAAGTACTGCACTGCAAAGCCAAGTACACTGTAGAAATAAATACTTGTCTGTTACCAGGACTTAAAAAAAAAATAAAAAAGAAAAAAGCTGGAGAACCCTTTTTTTTTTTCTTTGTCAGCTGCTCTTGGTAGTTCAGGTAAACTACTCAAAGGATGTTCTGTTCGGTAATCAGCTTGATTGGTGCCAACTGTGCTGAATACTGCATTAAGAACTAATTAAAAATTCTGGGTTTATTTTGCCGTGTTATACTGTAATTTTTTTAATGAACGTGTGTTGAAAATATTTTTCATTTTGTGCATAGCTGGAGAGGATCGTCAAGAGAACTTCATTTCATTGTTCTTTTGTTATAAATAAATAGCCGTTTGTTATACAGCCATATTTTCTCTTGATGAGTTTCTGTCCTGTGCTAACACTCACTTTAGTTGTACTAATACCAGGAAAGCCTGTTGTATGCTAAATTTGAAGTTCTTCAACAACTTCTATTTGTACCTAAAACCTACGTGGGCTAAACACCAAGTTGTATAAAAAGCATTTTGCTGGTTTTCCTCCTTTTCAGTTGCGATACCTGTTTACAAGCGTGCCAAAAGAGAAAATATGGCTTCCATAATTTTTTTCTTTAGATAAACCTCAAGGTCTTGCAGCAAAATTTCTTTACTTGATGTGCTACAAGTGATCTAGGCTCTTTAAAATGTATTGTAGAATTTTTTTTCCAACATGCTTCTTCCCTTGCAACAGGTACCGTTTTGCAGAGATTCGCTACCATCGCCCTGAGGAGACCCACAAGGGGCGTACGGTTCCAGCTCATGTGGAGACAGTGGTTTTATTTTTCCCGGATGTTTGGCATTGCCTTCCCACCCGCTCAGAGTGGGAAACCCTCTCCCGAGGATACAAGCAGCAGCTGGTCGAGAAGCTTCAGGGTGAACGCAAGGAGGCTGATGGAGAACAGGCACTGAACGCTAATCCCTTTTTCTATTTCTGCTTCTCACAGGCACAGGAACACAGGCACAAAATGCACACCACATACTACACAACATACATACATAGGAGGAACATAACTGGTAACAATGACTGGTAAACCAGCTTTCAGCAGTGTAGTGAATGTTGCTTTTTATTTTTATTTCAGCTAGTTCACTAACTTTAAGTGTGTATGCTGACAAACGGAGTTAAATTGTGCTTACGATGCGCAGAAAATTTTGTATCGTAGACGTAGTTGCTGGAATCTGGGACCAGTTGTTGAGTGAGATTCAGTTTATGAATAGTTGTCTTCAAACATTTTGCCATTTTCTGAAATTTCTAAATTCTCTCTCGTGGCCAGTTCTAATTGTGATATTTGAAATTGAACAAACACTAGTCTGAAACATCTGAATTTCAGGCCATGTGGCTGATCAGCATCTTGGAATAAGGGAAGGTCTGACTGAACAAAGAATAATTTGGGGGATTTAAAGTGTGGGGGAAGATCACCCACTGTGTGGTTACTGGAGACCGGCAGTGTCTGTGTAACCCCAATATCCTTTGTGGTGTTGCTTATCACCCTTTTGTGTTCCACAGATCTGGCTTGTATTGGCTGAGTGGCACTGTGATCATTTATAAAGTGGTAGAATGTGTGTGTGAACTTGTCTGAATAATAACTTTAGGAGAAGACTATCTGAAACAGTTGTGACCTTGCACAGATCAGCAACAGAATTTAAAAAATAACTGAAATGCTTTCAAGCTTTCTGAATGATAATTTCTAAATTTTATTTGTCAGGATGAAGAGGAAAAGGATGATGGGGAAGCTAAAGAGATCTCTACGCCTACACACTGGTCTAAACTGGATCCCAAAACAATGAAGGTAACAAACTACTTCTTAAAATTTTATTCCATTGTACTTTTTCACTTTTAAATATGACCTGAAATGCAGCTGTATGTTTCCTTAACCGGGAAAAAAAATCCTCAGTAGTGTTTTGCTGAATTTCTAGGTGTTAGATGTGGTATCACTATGCAGGGATGACTCCTGGTTGTAGTAGGTGAATGTAGTTGAATCTGTTCTGAACTTCTGAACTTTGTACAATTAAAGGACACCAGGTATGATACATCAACTGGAAAACGAGAGTTCTGCTGTAATCTGCCAGATTACTACTTACATTAGAAAATGTGGGGTCTAAAATACTTAAGTGATACATTTTTGTACATTACTGCCTTTTTAAACTATGTCAGGAGACGTATTAAAAAGTTTCCTCGAAAGCAGTAGTAACAACAAACTATTTTACTCTAACAAAATCCCTTCCCTGCCTATGTGAAAAGTTCCTCAGAAAGAAGTTTCTCATGGAAACATCACTTTAAATGTGATGGTTTTTATTTCAATAACTATTGGTGTTTTTCAGCACATGTTTAAAAACTACAGATGACTTTTCAGTGCTGCTGATTCTTACCTCACTTTCTCCACTAATCAAATGTTTTGTGATGTCACTGCTTGGTACCACTCACAAAGCTTTTATTTACCAGGTAAATGACCTTCGCAAAGAATTAGAAAGTCGAACCCTTAGCTCTAAGGGACTGAAATCTCAGCTGATAGCTCGACTGACAAAGCAGCTGAAAGTAGAGGAACAAAAAGAAGAGCAAAAGGAACTAGAGAAGTCTGAGAAAGAAGAAGAGGAGGAGGAGGATAGGAAATCTGAAGATGATAAAGAGGTTAGGATTTGGACATACTTGGTTTAAGTCCTAAATATACATTAAATATATGAAACATCTGTGTGAATATGTATAAGCATTAGAAGTAGAGGCATGTGCCTGCTTGTGCTGGGATTTTGTTGTTCTCAGGTGACTGTACTGGGAACTCTTGCTGTACCTTGAGCTGCTGAATTGGGAAGCAGTCTTGGCCAGTTTGAATTTACCTTGTAGCAGCCAAATCAGCTCAAATGTGCAACTCCACTAAGGGGTCTGAAATGATGTTTGACCTTATATGTAAGGAAAAATAAATCCGAGCCTCACGAGAAAAACCATGATCAAGATGATTGAACACACTTAACAATACTTTACCTCCTTAAACCTGGAAGGCAGTTTAAGTTCAGGTTTAACTTAAACCTGAAGTTGCTTAGTTCTGTTGGCCTGTGTCTCACAGTCCAGCTTCTTCACGTGGCAGATGGTTTGCCTGGGTTTGTTTTCCCTTGTTGTGAAGCTGTAGTTTTTGCTTTTGGATACTTGCTCTAAATTGGAGTTTCTCAGTTTTGCAGTTTGTAGTTGCAGTGCTTAGTCTGGTTGTGCTTAGTGCTTCGTTTGCTATTTCACAAAGATAGACAAAATCTGTGCAGTAAGGCCAAAGCTCAAGCACAGAAAAGGGGCAGAAACGTCTGGAGGATGGCTTGTCCTTTAGTTGCTTTTAAACCTGCCTTTTTGTGTGTTACCTGCTGATCTGTATGGGGTGATGGGAAGTTTCATATTTTTATATATCTCTGTAAACCTTGTTGAGGGAGGAAAGGCCATGTGCTTGCTAATTCTGTCAGCTGCTGCTGCATTCTCCCACAGCTTGGATGAGGTTCAATTCAAATACTTGGATGAGTAGCTTGGGTTTCTTGCCACAGCTTGCTTCAGGATTGGAGGGGAGCTGTGATTGTGCTGGCTTTTTATAAAGCACAAGCTCTGCTATGACTTCTTTTGTAGTCAGGAGACTTCAGTGTTTGTCTCTTGGCAATCAGTAGGATGGTAGCATTTTACCATAATGAGAGATTGCATTTCCCATAATCAAGAGTTAAGTAAATTGTCATCTGGTAGTTGTTAAAGCTGTGTTGGGGAGTTGGGAGAGATGAGATGAGATGAGATGAGATGAGATGAGATGAGATGAGATGAGATGAGATGAGATGAGATGAGATGAGATGTATGAAGCCTTTCTCTTCCTCTGTAAGGGGTAAAGAGCTGCTGTACTGTACAGCTGTGTGTTCCTTTCCGCAGCTTAGGCTTTCCTTTACTTTCCTCAGAGCAGTGAGTCCTAAAAACGAACTTAGAGGGTGAAACTTCACCTTTGGAACATGCTCCGTATATATCCATGTATCTTGGGGGTTTGTCCCTTTTCTAGGAAGAGGAGCGAAAACGCCAAGAGGAGCTGGAACGCCAGCGGCGGGAGCGACGCTACATCCTGCCGGACGAGCCGGCCATCATCGTGCACCCGAACTGGGCAGCCAAGAGTGGCAAGTTTGACTGCAGCATTATGTCCCTGAGTGTTCTTCTGGACTACAGATTAGAAGATAATAAAGAACATTCCTTTGAGGTAACTCAGCTGTGCTGCTTAAAGTTGCTGTTCTTGTTTCTTTGGAATTTTCGTGTGAAATTTTTTACATTGCCGAGTCTCTGGTACATGGTGCAGTAGCAACGTAGGCACTGCATGGTGTCCAGAGGAATACACAGGTTTTCGGATATGGAATGGAATTTGTAAAGGTCTTTAAGGATTCCTTATTCAAAGCAGATCGCTAAGAAATCTGACACTCCCTAAAACTCTGATACGGTGTTAAGTTGCTAAGATGGCACCTCATAGCAATTTTATCATAATTATATGCATTTTTAATACGTGCTTTAAAACTTTTTATCACTTCTCTTTTCTTTCTTCTTTATATACAGGTATCATTGTTTGCAGAACTCTTCAATGAAATGCTTCAGAGAGATTTTGGTGTCAGAATTTACAAAGCGCTGATTTCTCTCCCAGAGAGAGAGGACAAAAAAGACAAAAAAAGCAAAAAAGATGAGAGAAAAGAAAAGAAAGAAGAAAAAGATGATGAAACGGATGATCCAAAACCTAAAAGAAGAAAATCTGGAGATGATAAAGATAAAAAAGAAGAGAGAGATGAAAAGAAGGTCTGCAGTTAGCTCATATGAAATTCTAGCCTGTCTGGATCAATATTAAAGCGTTTCTATTTCAGTTTTACATTATTGCTTTCAAAAACTCAGCTCTTGTGATGTTAGTTATTTGATTTGACTTTTGGTCTATTGAAATATGCTTCAATTATATTTAGTAATTTCAGAATTTTACAGGTGCATTGGGAGTATTTTAACAATGAGCTGTATCACAGATTTGTATCTGTGTTCTTAGGTGGCTTAGCATAAACGTAGGCAATTCTTGACTGGTAGTAAGGCTTTACTTTGCTGGGTTTTGATTCTGACTAGATAAATATTTAGGAACTTTTGTTACAGAGGGAAGATAAAAGGAAAGACGATTCTAAAGATGAAGAAGAAACAGAAGATGACAATAATCAAGAAGAATATGATCCAATGGAAGCAGAAGATGCTGAAGATGAAGATGAAGGTATCTTGAACTATGAATTTTGTGACCTTTCACAAATTATTTTTTTATCATCACTGATTATGTTCTTTCAAGCTGGAGAACGCACTGGAACTAGACAACTTAAAATTGCATTATTAAACTAATTTTATTTTAGTAATTCCGACCAGTTCTGTGTAAAATGTAAGTACCTTTATGCAAGGCATTGTATGAACATAGTTAATATAAACTAGCTGTGGTGCTCTAAGTAAGGCATGCATATAGAAGTGGTTTTATTTTTTTCAGAATGCAGACCACTCGCAACTCCCATTGAAGTCAGTAGGAGATGTGAGTATTCAGCACCTCTGAAAAGCCAAGCCACTTTTATGTGCCTAACTTCCCTCAGTTCTGGAACGTCACCCTGGTTTTAGCTAGGACAGAGTGTAGTGTGGGTGCTCTTCAGCCCATGGTAGAAGAAGTTGGTTTTTGTTTGGGTGGAGTTGTGCTAGCCTGAGGGAATAGCTAAAAGGTCTGGAGCACTTCACAGGCAGCGGCGGCAGCTCTTTCCCTGCTCAGGGATTCAGAAAGGTGTAAAGCATCCTGTGTGCTGTTTGGTTTGTACTTCGGGGCAGTTGCTTTTCTGTGGAGAGGTTTTGCTGGAGATGTGGGTTTGAACTGTGTGGATACCTCAGTTCCCAGCATTTTCAGTTGTATTTTTGGCAGAGTGCTGCACCAGCCTTAAAAAGTGATGCTAATCTGTGGTTTCCACTATAACTCCTATTTTCTTAAAATTTGTGTCTAAGAGTGGCCTGGGCTTATCTGTTCTGTACAAGTGCTTCTGCTTTCCATAATCTGTCCTTGTGCCATTCCCAGCCAAGAATTGCTGAGAAAACCCAACAAGACATGGAGGTGCAGGATAAAGCGATTGGTTCTCAGAAAGGGGTTGGTAAAATTAGCCCAAGTGTTGTAGTATACATAGGTTTTTTCCAAGTTTTCCTCACAAGGAAGGTGATCTTAAAGCTAAACTTGGCACATGATTGTCTGGCACAAGACTTGCACGTAAGGTACAGAGCTGCATGCCATAATCCATCCAGTAGTTATCATATCCCTTTCTCTCTTTCAGTCTAGTTTTGCTGTACTGCCTACCCACAGACAAAAACCCTGCCACTTGTAATTCACATCTAAGAAGTGATGTGATCTGTAACTTCTTGGAGAATCTTAAGTCATAGGAAGAGTAATGCATCACTCAGCATGTGTATCAACACATGGGTTTAATTACATAATTTATATGGGTTTTATTATATGAAATATTTGAGAGTAAATAATACTGAACTTGAATAGGAATAACCATGGCAGAGTGCAGACTCTGCCAAGCCTCATTAGGGAGAATTGTGGTAATTTCCTGCACACCACTTAAATAGATGGAGATGTTGGCAGAACTCATTTTGGCCTGTTTAGCATTTGCTTCAGCTCTTCTGTCCTGTGTGTGAAACAAACACAAGGAAAAATTATAAATGGCTTATGTTAAAATAAGACTAGAGAAAAATCAGAGTTCAACAGGGCTCACTTCAATGCATTTTCTATTATTTTTCAGGGAAGTATACTGCAGATGTTTGGGGGTCTATGTGGACTTTCCTAGTGGCCACGTGTATTCTGGTAATGGTTATATAATGTTTGCTGTGGGTATGTTGAATTTTCTTTCTGTTTTGCAGACCGGGATGAAGAGGAAATGAACAAACGAGAGGACAGAAGAGAGGGAAATAAGCATTGTAAAGAGAGGGCGTCCAAAGATAAAGTAATTAACACCTTTCTTAACAACTGCACAGACCTTGTTAGAGGTGTCCTAGTTACAGTTTAGCTTTATTTTTATTATAAGACCTGTTTTTCCCTTTGAAAACAGCTTTTAAGTAAATGATTGGGGGCAGAAGGGATGTTTCCTATTTTATAAATAGATTAATTGTAGGACCCTTTTTTACATACTAGCATGAACAAAAGGAGATTGTGTCTACCAGCTGTTACTATCCATTGTGGTGTATTCCTTTTAAATATAGAAAGATTACTTGTCATATATAGCTTAAATTAGTCTTAAATAATGTGATCGAAGTAGGTAAATGCTAGTAATATTAATTACTTGACTGAAAGTAACAATAAAATGAACAGAGAAAAAACTTTTAAGTGAGAAGTTGGTGTGTTTTTGGAATATTTTAACTCCCTAGTGATCCCATAATCAATTTTCTGTAGGAGAAAGACAAGACCCAGATGGTAACTGTTAACAGGGATCTCCTGATGGCCTTTGTTTATTTTGATCAAAGTCATTGTGGATACCTCCTGGAGAAGGACATGGAGGAGATCCTGTACACTCTTGGACTTCACCTGTCACGTGCTCAGGTTTTGTATACTACTAAAAAACTTTCAAAATTTTACAGGAATGTTTTAAGTGGGGGAAATGTAATTTAGCTTCTAAAGGCTTTGCTTACATACCTGATCTTATTTTTATGCAACCACTTCATATCTACAATGAAATACTAATTTAATCTTTTGTCAATTGTCTTGGAGTGAAAAGATGAAGTTTGCAGCTTGTAATATGCCCGTACTGTATATGATCCTTTAGTCTCTAATTTGTATTTATTCTTTTCCTAGCTTGTTTGCATTTTAAGCCCCCATATGTCAAAGTTCAAAAAGCTGTGCAATTTCTTCTAAGTTTTCCGAGCTAAAGAATTCTTGTTTAGGTAACAGGGTGTCTGGGTATTAAATAACACCATTATTTCTTCCCATGTGTTGTAGGTCAAGAAGCTGCTTAATAAAGTAGTGCTTCGAGAATCTTGCTTTTACAGAAGACTAACAGATACTTCTAAAGATGAAGAAAACCAAGAAGAGTCTGAAGAGCTACAGGAAGATATGCTAGGTGGTAATTTTTTTTTTTTCCCCCCCACAAACTTCCAGAGAGTTGTTTCTGTGTGATAGTGAGAGTTCTGTGGTACTTGATTTCTTGCAGAAACTGATAGAGCCAGTTTGGAAAAGTAAATCTTTGACAGTTCAAAAGTAACAGGGTTGTTTTGTGCTTCCGACACATAATGTTGCGACTCCAGGATAAATCTTTATATCTTGGAACGGGAAAGAGGACAGAGGTTAATGCTCAGTATTGATGAACAGAATTTCTCATTAGTTTTCAAGTCGGGAGGCTCAGAGCTGTAGGTGGTGGAATAGAGCCTGAGTTTTGAAGGCAAATTCCTGCAGCCAAGAGGCTTAGAATGATGTCTTGGAAGAGAATGCTTCTTTTTGGTACGGGGGAGAATTGGTGTCGGGGGAAGGAGGGAAACGAGGCGTAGACCAGCAGCCTTGAATCTGTACTGCTCTCGTAAGAAGTTCGGGGTTGGCCCCTCGGGAATGACGCTGTGATTGTTTGTGGTGCCGCTGCCCGCGGCGCAGGAAACCGCCTGCTGCTGCCGTCGCCCGCCCTGAAGCAGGAGTGCAGGGCCCTGGAGGAGAACGTGGGGCTCATCGTGTACAACGGAGCCATGGTGGACGTGGGCAGCCTTCTGCAGAAGCTGGAGAAGAGCGAAAGGGTGCGGGCAGAGATAGAGCAAAAGCTGCAGCTGCTGGAAGAAAAAACAGGTGGGGTGTTAATTCGAAGGCAGCGCTTACGGGGGTGCGAGACGCTGAGACTTTTTAAGTAGATAAGGCAATTTGGAAAATATTTGGGATGAATGCAAGACTTCAAATGTAGTCAAAATTAGCGTTATGGTAATTCAATGCAGTTTCTAATGTTCTTTAAAAATGAGTATTACGGTGTTGCACACAAATAGAATATTAAGATGCAAAGTACACAACAGCATTGGAAGTCACCTGACGTTTTCGTTTCTTCCCTTCCAAAGATGAGGATGAAAAAACTATACTGCAACTGGAGAATTCTAACAAAAGTCTGTCTGCGGAGCTGAAAGAAGTTAAAAAAGACCTTGGCCAACTGCAAGAAAATTTGAAGACCTCAGACGATAAAAAATTGCAATTTGAGGGTCAGCTGAATAAGACAATCAAAAATTTAGCTACTGTTATGGATGAAATACAGAGTGTTCTCAAACAGGTTAGAAATGTTTAATTCCTTTTTTTTATTATTGTAGGCAAACTTCTGTGGACTAATTATTGGAACAAACACTTCAATATAAAAAAAAAGTTTTGACATTAATTCAGGGCAGCAGTATCTTAACATATATATAGAAGAAGCTTAATGTTTGATTGATTATTAAAAGGTAGCAAATTAAATGTGGGATTTTTTCCTAACCTGCAACATATGTCCCTGACTTCAATGTTTTTAAAAAGGCATAAATATTAATGTAGATCCCAAACTATCTGAATGTTTTCCTGTCCCGATCTTGTCCATCCCCAGCAGTCCAAATCTGCTCCTCTGTTTGACTGGTCAAGAGTACTTTTTCAAGGCAGAATTCAAATATTTCAGTATGTGGGAGTATCTCAGTAAAATGAGTTTTAAGCAAAACACACAAGCTCCAGAGCATTTCTACCCCTCAGTTTTTCAGGAAGATACTGGAATTGGTTATAACTAAACTGAGCAGGATAGGAGTTCACATAGTATTTTAAAGATGCAAGCAGTATCTGTGCCTCATGCTGCTTTACAGTTCCCATGGGAAACAGAGGTTCTACGATTCCTCTCATCCTCTCCCTGTTTCCTTTTAAAGGACATTGTGAAGAACGAAGATAAAGATCAGAAATCCAAAGAAAATGGAGCCAACGTATGATAAACTGCTGCTGTTTAGAAGAATGGTGTTACATAATGTAATATAAATCATGATACCAGAATGTATGGGAAGTGATGCATGTTTGATTTTAGTAGTATAAATATCTTAGTTCCAAAAGATGTATAAAGTTTTATGAATTTGAGTGTCTGCTCCAGAAGATTGCTTGTAATTCTTAGCATACAATTTGAGACACTCCTCGAGTGAAAATAATTTTGCATTGCGAAAAGTTTTAGGATGAACTTTGTTATAGTTTTAACCCTAATGAAGTTCATCAACGTAATGAACAGTAGCAAGTATTTAATTACCAAATGTTTTTCATTGAAGTCTAGTGAAATCAAAATTTTCATTATTTATAGACTTGCCATTTTTAGGTTTTTGTCTTTATTTCGGTCTAATTAGTCTTTTTAAATTCAAATATAAATCACAAAATAGCATGCTGCTTAATTTTACAAGTAAAGTTTTTTTTTTAAAAAAAGCTTCTTGGATTTTTTTGTTTTGTTTTGTTTTGGTTTCACTTGTCACAATTTTTTTTTCCCTTTCAAATATAACTTTCTTCCCCAAAGCTGCTTGTATTAAAGCCTTGTAATATACAGTAGTTTGGATGAGTTAAGAAAGCAATAGAAACCTACCAAAATACTGGTAGGGTTGTGAGATTTATATGAAAATACATGGGCCTGTTTTAAATGTGTGTCATTTGTGTTCATTAAATTGTTCTTATCTTTGGATTAATATATGTTCTCCTTTTTAATAACAAATGCAGCATATTAAGATGCACGGTTGGATACCAGGGCAGGAGATGTCAGAAGAATGCCTTATATGGAGAAAAAGCTGCCAGTGTAAACTGCCTTGGGTTAAATTTGAACTTGACAGAGTGTTTAAGTGCTGCTAAGACTTCAGTCAAACAAAAAAATGGATCCACAAGTATCTATACTGCATATTGTAATTACAAAGGAGCAGGACACAACTTGGTTTGTTGAGAATGGGTAAGGTGGCCTTTCTTTGTGTTCACAAATCACTAGAGATCAAAACCCACAAGTTAACATGACTTCCTTGTCAAAGGCAACTTACTCAAAGAATGTGAAATATCAACAGTTCTATTTTGGTGCAACTTTCAGGAAAATTAAGGTGTTTGAAAGTTGGGACAGAAGTGTTTTCTTACAGAAATGGTTAATTTTAGCAGATGTTTTCTTTTTTAGCCTAGATGTCCTAGGTAACTAAATACCTGTTAGAAAAGTCCAAGTGCCATAATATGTATGAATACCCTACATGGAAACTCATGTAGCTTTAATGAGATACACATTAAAATGCCTGAATTTATGTTCAAAAGAGTCTAAGCTGGTGCTTTTACCACTTTCCTTTCTTGGCTCTTTTGGAGCTAGAAAAGGGAAATATCTTTCATTAAAGTAACATGCATAAGCTTCCCCCTCATTCATCTCATTTGAGTCATTGTATAATACCTGAACTGTTTACAGTCAAGTAGGAGACACTATAAAAACACTAATTGTATATAAGTACACAGAAAATACATGTTTCAGAAATTGGGAGGTAACATCTCGGAATGATTGAATGAGGGTGGTGAGAAATTTATCTTACCAAAAGCATTATCTGTGGTGTACAGATGGTGTTAAATTCTTTTGTAATCAAATTATATTTTTCACCTTTACCTTTGTACAGATTGTTGACAGCATGTTTAATTTTTGACGTTGAGCACCATTTATGTAAATGGACTTGAAAGATTTGCATCTGAAATATTTTGTTCCTGAATTTCAGCAGTATGTGTGAACGTACAAGAAAATGAGTCTAGAATTTAAGATAACAACATTTTAGGCACATTGAAAAGTCTGAAATATTTTGCTTGGGTATTTTTACCTTAAACTGCTGAGCTGAAAGCAGTTGTTAAAACAAGCAGGCCTCCTCATTCTGATCTTCAGTGAGGGGCCCTGTGAGACAGTTGCTAAAGTGATACAGATTTTTACAGTATATAAGAAAAAAGTATTTGTTAGAATGACTGTAATCTTTCTCTGTATTGATTTGATGTAATAGTGTTTCAGATACTGATACAATGTACAGTCTGCATTTATGTTGGAAAGGAAATTAAATGGTTAAAGAATAAAGGAGAAAAAAAAAAAAAAGGAAAAGTTTTACAACCTACACACGGCTTGACCAGTCTCAGGAAGCACAAATGATGTGAGGAGGAACAGGCACCTCTTACAGACTGTGTGGCTTGCTGGAGGAAACAGCACAGGGTTCTGTATGTGGCCCACATTGATGCTGTGTATTAGCTAAAGCTTCTTAGTATTATCCCTAGAAATGTAACTAATTCTTAGGAATTTTGAATAGAGTATCAGTAATGGAGGTTTGAGAAGCAATCTTGTCTGTTCTGCTTTATGAACAAAGCTTTTGTATTTTATGTCCACATTTCCCACCTTACGGTCTTTGCATTTCTGAGTCGTTTGTTATGTCAGAAGTTACTGGCGAAAGGCTGCTGAAAGTGAGCCTTGGCATCCCACTTGTTTGGACTTCTTAAATCATCACAGGTGCTCTGTAGAAAGTAGTAAATCTTGGACTGCTTTGTTGTGAAGAGAAGACCCTGTTACAGCTGGCCCCTAAATGCAATCTGATCTCTGTTTACAGATTTATTTCCCTCCCCTTTGCTATTTTGTCTAATGAGGGCAAATTAATGAGTTTAGCCTTTACAAAATTATATTCAACCCCATGGATGTCTCTGAATGAGGCTGGGAAAAAAAAGATCTGAGTGCTACGTGCATTCAAACTGACCTGGAATCACACAGGTCCTCCTGAGGCCCTTTGCTTTTGCTGGGGCACTGGAAAGACCCAAGTCTGTAGTTTCATTGCTCCGTAGAAGCAGTGCCAGGGTGAGTTTTGCTGCCTTTCTCCAGTGTTGAGGATTGCGTGCAGGAGTTGGGGCCGCTGCCAGCGCTGCTGCGTGTTGTGCCACGATGAGGACACCCAGGGTTTTCTGGACTCGCCCCATGCTTGATGCCTGTGCCCATAGGGCCCGGGCACTGCTGCAGGAGGACTCCTGGATTGCAGGATAACTCCCCAGTTGATGGTTTGTCCAGTGCCTTCTGCCTCAGTCTGGAATGCCCTGAGTATGCAGTGGAGAAATTGAATTCTCTCTCTTGGTGGCTGAGGGTTGTCACAGATCCGGCTTTTACGGTTCTTTCAGTGTCTAACATAAAGCCTAGTCCTTTAACATAACTTCTTTTTCAATGTTTAACTGCTTTGAGAGAGAGGAATGGCTTCCAGTCCATCTTTCTGCTGAGTAATGTGCCGTGTGAATATGTTTGGACTTCCGTAGCAGTTAATTTTCACTGATAATTTTGTCAGGAATGTGCACAAAATGTGTTTTTTCTCTTGCTTTTCTGTACTGTTTGTGTAGCCAGGTCAGGTTCTTACCTTGAATGCGTTTGTTCAGTTTATATTTTAAAATATAAAAGATAAAATAATTCATTTTGAGTGACTGAGTCTTACAGCCAACAATAGATTGCGAAATGTGTAGGTAGCACAGTCACTACACTTACACTGGTATCTTCCAGAAAGTGCATCAAGCAGAAGTTCAGATGGGACTTGCATATTGCCATGGAGCATGACAATAAAGATGCCATAAATAATGGATACTTTTAGTCAGCTGTCAAAACTGCCAGAGTTTTCCCAACAAGCTTTTATGCTTCTGTATACCGGGTTTCATTCATGTCTTGCACAAAAGTTGTTATAGTAAAAAGCTCTAATAACAAAATGCATTGCTTTCAAGTAAAACCAATTTCCCTTGTTTATTCATCCTCTGTGTAATCCACAGCATTGCAATACAGAGTATAAACTAGAGGTTTGGAACACTCCAAATCTCACCTGACACTGTGTTTGGTAGCGTTGTAATTGTGTTTTGGAATGTTGCTTTTGAATTTCTATGTATCTAATACCTGAACTTGTCTTGGAAATGGGATGCTGCTTTTGATTTCTTGTATCCTGCTGGTTTAAAATTGTCTCTAACAAGTCAATTCTAACTGGTTTGAGGATTTGGATCAGGTCCCCCACAGTAGGTCTAAGAATCAGTACCTTTGCAGGTGCGATTTAATAATATTGCAAGTTGTTGTATCTAGTCAAATAATAGTTCAGCTCTCTTTAGTCTTCTCTTTAAAAGAACAGCAGAATAATCCTGCTGGGTAGATTTGTTTGTTGCATGCTGCAGTTTGATGTTTATTTGTTGAAATTTCCTGAGCTGGATTCCAGACAAAGTGACAGATTCCCAGCGCCAGGTGTTCTGACAGGAAGTTGATTCCCAGGTTATTTTCCCCTCAGCCTAAGGAGGGACACAAGTGCAAGGGTGCTGTTGACTGAGTCGCTGTTCACATTTCCTCACAAACAGCTGGGTAGAGGGGAAGAGTGGGGAGGAGGGAAAACCACGAGGAATCCCAGTCTGAAATCTCCCCACTTTGCTTTACAGCAGATATTTTTCAAGTACTAATTTACTTTATTATTTCATTGCAACTTTTTTGGTGGTATACAAATTTGTTTGAGTGTCAGCTGGTTTTTTTTTTTTCCCCCTGTATTGCTTAAATCTTTTTGGTTTTCCTGACACGGGGTCACCCAGTTACTTTCCTGTTTTATCATGCAAGGGGCAGAGACAGCTGGAGAATTTCAGCCTTCATTCTTGGTCCTTTTTTAGCAGGGTCGGACGGTAGCCAGCAGATCAGCATCTGAAAAAGCAGAAATTGCTGCCTCGTGTGTTGTAGAAACGAGCAGCTGGAGACAGAAGTACCTTGCAATGCCGGTCTCAGAGCCACACTTGTCTCACAGACCAGCCTGCTTTGCTGTGAACCAGTCCATTGCATGTGTGCAGAGGACAGGCTAAAGCAGTTTTCCCTCTAGGTTCAGGCACATGCTGGGTAGATGTCTCGTTATGCTTCAGCTTGGACGCTCTAATAAGAAACAACGGAGTTCTGGAACTTCTCTTAAGTATCTGCAAAGACTTCTGTCTGTTTCACTTTTCAGCTTGTCTCCTCATGTCTTGTTCTGTCAAAGTACTATTCAGGTGAGTTAACACTTCATTAAATACATAAAATATAACTATTAGAACATTCACGTTACAAGTTGTAAAATCTTGGGGAAGAGATTGCAAAGCAATTTCAGGGTATTCCTAAATAGAGAAAATGTTGCCTTTTTCAAGTATCCGCTCTGGTATAAGCCTTATATAATGTAACTAAACAGATGAAAATACAGATTAGCTGCTTGCCAATATTGAACCAGATTTTTCTGTCTTAGTGTTCTTCCTGAAATCAATCTAAGAAGTACTTTTTTATTTTTTTCCTTTGAGGGGAGGGGTGATGTTTTCGTTGTAACAAGGAGAGGAAAAGTAAGTGGCTGTTAGTACTGGGACACATGGATGCCAGCACATTTATAAATTCTCAGACCATCCATGGCATCCAGTAATATGCTTGTAAGGAATGTGCAGTCAGCATTTTCACTCTTGTGATTTTGGCATGTAGTGATGGACAGTACAGAAGGGGATCATACAGTGAGGATCATACAGTGTACAATACTGGTGATCCATGGACAAAAGCAGAATTTGTATGGTGTGACTTGGGTAATGATGGCTCAGAATATGTAGGATTGATAAGAGGTGGTTGTGCAGACGATCTGAGCAGTGAATCAATTTTGTTACCTGCTTCACCCTTTAAAGAAAAGGAAGATTAATCCACTTTAGGTCTTATTTTTAATGAAGACAGTTGGAAAAAAGATTGTTCTAATGCAACGTGGAATTTAACAACTTACAAAAATTCCCTAAATAGCTCACCAAATTGGGCACCAGATCCTTCTGGTGGATCCTTCTGAGCACCGGGTTCTAAAGCAAGCTGTGCCCTTAGCTTGTCTGGCGACGATTTTGCAGGGTGAATGAGAGGAGGCAGAGCTCTGCAGAATAGAGCAGCCTGTGCAAGTGACTGTAACCAGCGCCCAGGGCAGGGCTAGAGCGTGGCCTGTGCTTCCGCACTGGTGCCTCCTTCGCCTCTCTGCCAGCCCTCTCTTCCTGGAAGTGTAACCCGAGACAGGAGTAATCAAGAGCCCTGATCCTGGGGGAGAAGGGGGGAGGGAGTCTTTTGTCTCTCAGAAATCTTAGTGCAAAATAGAGACAGGTTCCTCGAGCCCAGAGTGGCATTTTCTGGAGCTATGAGCAGCAGGACAGGGGTGGAGAGCTGCGGCAAGGCTTGGCCAGAGGCACGGAGCCAGTTCTGGAGCCCTCCGGTGCCGCTGAATTTATTTGCTTTCGTCTTGACTCTTTCCTATCTGCGTTGCTGCCTGCGTGTGTGACCCCGAGGGTGACATCCTCTCTTTTGGGAGCTGCTGGCTGAGTCAAGCAGAGTAGCCCGAGCTGCCGTCGAAGGCCTCATCAGCTGAAGTACCAAACCACTCCGCCAGAACAGGTTGACTCCCGCCTCTGGCATTTTGTGACTGGCCATGTAAATCCTAGCGGGCAAAAATCCTGTAGCCAGGCTGGTGGAAAAGTGGCGAGCAAGCAGAGCATCACCAGGACAGCTTTCTCCAAAGGCACAGCCTCCTCGTCAGTCGGACGCTGGGGCAAACTGGGTTTGCTGATAGGCTGGTTTGCAGCCGAGTCAGTGGCGACCTGGTGAGTCCGCTGCAGGAGACCGAGCGCTCGGTATTTAGGAAAAATGTGCTAGGAAGCAGGTGCGCCGCTTGGTTCCCGTGTTTTGTTGCAGGCAATGCTTCCTGGAAGAAGTGGCTGCACTGTAAGGTGCATTCCTAACCGGTGGAAGACTGAATTAGTTTCATTCTCCGTGGATCATGCACTGGAAAAAAATGCTGGGGCCGGATGTTAGGGATTGAGTCAGCACAAGGATTCCTCTGGGAAAGCTACAGAAGGTGCTGCTGCTGGAGAAGGTAAAGGAGGAGGGCGCACGGCACCGTGGGGGGTGACGGCTGCCCGCCGGGGAAGGCTCCGCGCTCCCCAATGCCGATGTGATTGTCTGAAATCAGCAGCTGCTTTTAGTCTTGGATCCTCTGGAAATGTTCACACACGCGCGCGCACACACATACCCACGGGGAAGGAAAAAAAAAAAGGCAGCCCTACAAAGTGATCTTTTAAACCTTTTCTAAAAATTTGTGAAAGTGGACATGATGAAATATCTAAGAAGGAGTCGGGCTCAGATACAAATACATTATACCCTAAATATCTAATTATTCCCATTAATTTTAACTACATCATACTGGTGAATATTTATCCATCATTTTCGTTTGCTACCTGCAATTAATACATATGCAATTGACTGTTCTAGTGACCTCTGCAGTCTAAAGAGACCAGGCTGCAATGAAGGGCTTGGTCTACACAGAAAGTACAGCTGGGGATTATCGAGTGTTCTTAATGCAAGTTTGCCACTACAAGTCCTCTGAAATGTGATTGCAGAATACACCCACCAATCACAATTGTGGGTCAGATTAAATTTCTGCTCCTGGTACTGACTGCTGCCTGACAGCTCTTCAGTTGTCACTCGGGGCATTGGTTTTGGTCAGTAAATCCCTCTGCTGCTTGCAGTTGCCGCAGGGGGGGCAGACTTCGGTATGCAGGGGTCATTAACCCTGGAGTCTCTTTTACTCTTGGGTGGGGCTTGTGTCGATTTGTCCCGCGGAGCATCCCGGAATGCTGCTCTTGTCTGACCGAACTTTAGCAGAGGAACACAGTACCACAGGACCTGTGTAGTTGTCACAATTTTCTGTGTGGTTTGGGCATGGTTAATGAGGATTGCTCCCTGTGGAAGGTACTATAGGAGTACTAAGTTCTAATTATCGAGCCTAATGCAGGTAAGCGATACCTGAGCAGTGCAGCCCTTGCTTTGTGGCAGCTCAGATATCAGCATTAACGTTTCGATGTGAAGCGCTTTGTGCTTTAACTTTCCCAAGGCTAAAGGACAGGAAGCATTAACAATCCAACCAAGGATGCTGCTAACAAAGACCAGAAGATGCTGCAGTGGAGACGTTCAGCAGTTCAGCTCCGCAGTAACTGCTAGGTACTTGGTGAGGTGCAAACAAATCTCTTTTCAGATGGATTTCCAAAGGTTAATAGGGATTTTCATATCCCTGAATGTCAATTGGAGATGTTTATTTTTACTTTTCCCTGACTGTAGCTCTGCAATCCTCTCTGTCTAGGAGATGGACATGGAGATAGATGAATTCTATCTTAATTAATATTCTTAATTCATTTTCATTCATATATCTTAATTCAGTTATATCTATCTATATATCTATCTATTCAGTTATATATATCTATAATTATATCTCATTTCAAGCAGGACTGGATATAATTAGATCACAAAAGCTTTTTGTTGAAGCTAACTAGCAATTCTTCAAGAAAGAATTCAAAACTGCACTTTAACTCGAAGCAAAAGAACTTGCCAACTTTTGGAAGACCTGAGGAATTCTTAATTATATGTTTCAAACCATTTAACAGGAAAATATCTGACATCTAGCCTGTGTTATCCTTGGCCAGCTCAACCTCTTTGTTATTTCTTAACACTTACATTTTTCCTTAACTTAAGAAAAAAGAACTTAAGTTTTCTTAACTTAAATCACATAATTCTTTTTTCCTGTTTATGGTATTTCCCCTTCTTTCCCAATAATTTGTATAGAATAGCCACACCCTGTTGCAGCCCCATTTTCTGACTAGAAAATTTCTCTCTTCATCAATCATTTCTTGGGCACTCTGATAACTTTACAGAACTGCTAACATCTGGTAACTCCAGCTGGAGTTCATCTTCCCTAACCACAAATTAACCTGCTGACCTCTTAACTCAATTCAGGAGAGGTGTTATAAGGAACAAGAGTGCTTTACTAGTATCGACCTAGAAAGCAGTAACATCTATAGGTACGTTGGGAATGGTTATTTCTTACTATAGTTAAGTTTTATATCACTGATGAAAAACTATATATTATTGCTGGTCTCCTGGGGATGATTTAGATAACTTGGCTCCCTTGTTTTTTACATCCTTGCTTCCCAGTAACCTCTTTTCTGATGCATAGGAAGGCTAGTTGAATACAAATGTAAGTTACTTCGGTAAATTAATTAGATTATTTCCCCTATTGTCCTGACTCTTGTCTCAGTAACAGCCAAAGGGGTTTCTTACAAGTTAGAATTTTCTCACTTGTCTTTATGAATGTCACTTTTTCAGACAATTAATGTTGAAGTGACATTTTCATGATTTTACTTGAATTTCTGGAAGCTTAACTGGAAAAAAAATCTATTTGAGTGTCTTATTTAGGTAATTTTCTGTTTTTAAATTATGTATTCTATGCCTTCTTCCAAAAGTCATCATAATGGCCGTTTTCTGCTCTGGATTACTTTTCTCCCATTTCTTATATATATTTTGCTCTAGAAAATCAAGTAGCAAGTTACACAACTAAAATGCAAAGGACAATGTTTTCTTGGGTTTTGTGTTTTGTTTTTTTTTAAGAAATGACAGTATTTAAAAATGAAGCTATTGGTATCAGATCTGCTGTCTGTATTTTACATAGAGAGATTTGACTGCATTTTTAATCTGCTCTCGTGTAACTCTTTGCAATAATGAGAAATTCAAACCACTTGGGTTTTTCATGTTTCATGACTAAAGGCTGGGATATTGGGAACCAAGCAATGTGGTTCTTAGCAAACACTTCCTGTACTTGTAGCCATAGCAGTATCTGCAAATTCCAGCAGCATTTGGTGAAAATTCACAAATACCTGGATGTACCAGGTGTCAGAGGTGGGACTCACTTAGCCTGCAGTATCTTTATGCTTCGTTGTGGTACACAAAAAGTGTTGAGAACGAATTTTCAGACTCATGAAAATCATGAGCCACAGCTTTTGAGATCTTCCTTTTAAATCCACAACCACTACTTTGAGGGGCAATAGATGAGAAGCAAGGGGCATTCGGTACCGCAGCATCTTTTGCCAAGTCACATTTCGGTGAAGAATTATCCGGACCCTGTTGCATGCCGGGTTTTAAGCCCTCGGCACTCAGAACTCCTCCTCAGTGCTTATCTCAAGGAGCCTTCCTGGCTATTGTTTGTCATCAGAAGACACTGTGGTCCCATAAATCGTTGTTGCTCTTTATCCCAGCAGTTCAAATGAGGTTTGTTCTAGAGAAATACATTGGGGTGCTGGACATCCTGACTTTACAGAACAGGCTACATCTTGACGGATACTGGTCGCAGGAAGTTCAGTCAAATAAAGGGAAAATTCAGTCCCAAAATCTTGTAACTAACACAAACTGCCCTGCTGTGTTTGTTCCCAGATAAAATCTAAAAAGTCCCTCTCGTCCCTTCTGATGAGGATCTCATGGGGTGCATGGTACACACAGGACTGGATAGGAGCTCTTATATTCTCCTTGGGAGATGGAGGGAAAGAAAACGGGAAAATCACGGCAATTAAAGTTTCCCTCAGAGGGTGAAGCAGGGGCTAATTTTAAGAACTTTTGATTTGATAACAGAGCAAACCCTGTGGAAATGCCGACATCTCTCTGTGGACCATCTCCCGTGCTCAGCCGAATTGTTCAGTCAATTGTTCACCGAACGAGGGGCAAACTGCTCCGTCCCACCTTTCCTGTACAGCCGGGGGGGATGCACGCAGGGCCGCTGCTGGGAGAGGAGTACGGGACTCTCCGCTGGGATTAGATACAATTACAAATACTCGATTTGAGCGCGCTGACCTCCCGAGCCTTTGCAGAGAGAAACTGCGGTGACAGTCCAGGAGAACGCATCTCGGTAGCTGCTTGCTTGCTGCGCTTGGCCGTCACCGGCTCTCCCACTCCGCCTTCTCTCGTGGCAGCAGCGTTTCCCCTGTGCCCGAACGGCCCAACTCCTGTCGTTCCTATCGAGTAGAAGAGAAAATATCAAAATGAAACATTTTTGCTTGGCCTTTAGAGCCTGAATTTGCTGTCGGGTCAGCATCTGTGTCGCAGAGTTACAAATTACTCACAGGGAAAGAAAGCTGAGAAAGCCCTGGCCTTTCCGGTTAGGCTGAAGCCGGGATGCGTGTGCAGGCTGTGACTTTTCTGTGGATGGGTAATGTGCTGGTCACCCTTTCCAGTGAGGTCTCTGCTTCCTGGGCTCTGCTGCGGGCTGGGAATTTATATCTCTTGGGAAATATCCTATTGAACAGCGAATTGAAAGGACAGTACCCTTTTCTGTGAAGTGTCAAGTTTTATACGTTTTTGCTGGAGGTATTGAATGAACTGGAATGAAATCAGACAAGGAATTGTTTCGTGCTTTTGTTTGTGTATTTGTAGAGATTTGTGCCCTTGCTTGTGCATTTGTAATCTGATAGGTCTAGCTCCTCACTTTTCCTTGTGTGACTGTCCCACAGAACATAAGGAGAAGAGAAGCACTCAGAGAAGCAGCTAAAAAATGGGCAGATAGTCCCTGAAGCTGCTTTGATACTCACACAGAATCCTCGTGATAGCAGAGGGTAGGAATTGAATCTCCTGAAAATGTTCAGCAACAGCTTAAGGAGTAAGAAGCAAAACTTCTGTTGTACTTGTGGCCTGCAATAACATTTCAAAGAGCTGGCACAGCTTCGGGGAACTCTGTTAGTTCCTGGGTGATGGTTAGTTCCTTAGTCCCAGGTGTAAGTTAGTGAGCACAGCAGGCACTGTCTGCCTGGCTGTGGAGGTCCTCATGCTCAGCTTCTCTGCATGTCTGTACCAGCTTTTGGGAACAGTTTTGAAGTGCCACAGTGGCACTGGTACACCTGGGCTCCATCTACAGCTGGCTATTTAAGCATTTCCTGCTTATTAGCAATTCTCAACGTTGCTTAAAACGAGAGACAAATTCCTGTCCCCAAGCTACTTGGCAAGCTTTTAGGACAGATTTGTTTTCATTTGAGTCATTTAAATTTGTTCACAGCAATGAATGTCAGTATCAGCACGGTTCTGCTGCATGTTTATTGAAGCCACAGAGGGAACTATGGCCTCGAGAGTAGCTGATTTCTGTTTGGCCTTCAAAAGGTCACGACTCTGGAGTGGATATTGTTTGTCAGGCACTGTAGTTGCTCACAGGAACACACAACTTTAATGAGGATGGCAGCTCAGCAAGAGGCTGGGGATGTGCCTCATGGGATTTCTTTCTTTTGGAGTCCCTTTCTTTCAGTGTCTTTCATCCTGCCCCACAAACAGGGATGTAGGTTTGCAAGTCAAAGGAGAACAGTTTGTACTTCAATGGTGCTGGCTTCTGTGAAATGTAACTCACAGCATGTAGCCATGCTTTGCATTGAATTAGTTAGGATTATTTAGAATTCTGTGTCTTTTTATTTTTATCAGGCCTGAAAAGAGTGGATGACCTAAAATGGTGCTTTATTTTGCACTGTTGTGGATAGGCTGCCAAATATGAAGAACATTTTGAATTTCTAAATGTTTTATTGTCAAACACTACTTTTAAAGTTATTTTCAGAAAGGTACTTGATTCAGAACTTACTAATTCTGTTGTAATTAGGTTTTACCTGTTATCACAGTTGTTCCAGTGGTGACTCTGCTGATATATTTAAAGAAGGAAAAAGAGAAGAAAACATCTGTGCTCTTTGAAGGAGCTTTTTACCTACCTTGCTATTATTTGCTTTTGATCTGATTCAATCTGTGTAATGACTGTGTAAAACTTACATTATTTCATAATGTATAGTACCTAATTTTAGCTGGCATTTAGCCCCACTGACTTCAGATAATACCTCTGCACACTTAATGCATTTCCATATAAAATTCTTACTGAGGTGTTAATCCTGTATTATAAAACCCCTTTCTCAGTAAATATGTATTGCACTAACCCTAAATGCTATATTCAAACTCAAAGATTGAACTCACAGTAGTAAGGTACAAGGGCCTTATGTGGTGTTCTTCAGAATCCTGATGTGTTTACCAGATCTGCTCAGATTGAATTACTTGAAAGGTGTAATCTGTAAAAGCATTTGCACATGCAATTTTTTACTACCCCAGCTGTAGTTTCTAATAATACTGTTTAGCAAATATCACTGAACAAAAGTGTATAATTTTCTTATAATCTTACAATAAGCTCCATTCAGCTTACTCTTTTTTTTTTTTTTTTTTTAAATAATCTCTAAGAAGATTAGTTGGAAAGAATTTAGTATGTGTTGTGTATTTCTTGATGCTAAAGACTTTCGACAGAAAAAGCTATTGCTTCTGTCTTTTGGGTGAGAAAAATTTTCAAGGATAGGCTAAGATGTGCTATATCCTCAGTCTTTTGAATTTTTGCACCTTGAATCATGAAAGGCATATCTTAACTGCCTTAATGCTCTTTTAGAATGAGGGTAATTTGAACAGGCCTAATTCCTTCTGTCTCAGTCAGAAAAGATAGTCACAAATAGTTTGTGTTAATATCCTGAAGTTAACGAAATAAATTGCATTAATTTGTAGTGCTTCTGTTGTGGTCTTTGATAGAATCAGAGACTTCATTTCAAGGCTGCTTTTAGCTTTCTCTGTGCTGCCACCTTGCTTTAGCACACATCCACTCCATTGCTGTGGAGAGCACCAGCCCTAACAGTGAGCCCGTACATCTGGGGTTCATGCAAAAATAGTTATGAACACAGGAGCTATTTATTTGAGAGCTGAAGAGAAAACCAATTGTTTTCTCTTATGGGCACTGTTTGGCAAGGCCTCATTACCAGCGTGAGGAAAGTGCAACCTTGTTTCCTTCACTTGTGTTACCCCAGTTCACAGCTCGTGGAGGTCAAAAGTGCTCCTGGGTTGGGTTACAGCAAGCAGGGTGGCCGAGGTGGGGGGTAAGGGTGCGCCAGGCAGGTACTGCCTCCAGCTGAACCAGACGACTGCTGCACTTCTCATTCCTATCCTACCTCCTGCTCAAAGCAGGGTCGGCTCTGGCCTCAGACCTGGTTGCTCTGGGCTTTACTGAGTCACAGCCTGGGAAGTGCCCAGGGCTGGAGACCGCACAAGCTCTCGGGGCACACTGCTCCACAGCTGTGCTGCCCTTAAAGGTGAAAAGGTTTCTATATAGCAGACCCGAGCCTCTGCTGTTGCAGCGGGCGCCTGTTGCTGTTGTGTTTCATTGTCCTGCCACACTCTGCTGTGCAGAGCCTGGCTCCATCTTCTCAGGGGGCTGCTGCCAGGTCCCTCCAAAGCTATTTCTTCTCCAGGTTCTACAAGAGCCATTCCCTTGGCTGTGCCTCCCAGGGCAGGTGATCCAGGCCTGCCCATCTTGGTGTCCCCCTGCTGAATTTGCCCCCATTCCTTAGGTGCTTCATAGACTGTGCAATTTATTTTTCCCCCAAAATTGTTCTACATTTTCAACATCCCACAGACACATGCACATCTCTATAAATTTCCTTTGGAGGCTTCACCTTGGTCTGTGGGGTTCAACAATCCAGTATCTTCACTGTAAGGGTTCTGCTAAACTGGCATTTGAAAAAACATTTACAGAATCTTCTGTAATACAGTGGAGTTGCTTGGTTGCACTGTTGGTCTTCAGTGAGATCCTTTTGGCTGAAATTTGGATTAACTGAAACATGGAAAGGGTGTTTTATAGCACTAAAGTCATGGAGACAGGTTTGGGAACTGCAGACTAAAGTTGTCCAGTTCAGACTAGTACTGTTTAATCTGCAGTGTCCAAACAACTCCTCCGAGACCTCATGTGGTGGTAAAGATTCTCCTTTTCATTTCTAAACTGGCTTGTTTTGGTTTATTTTCCCCTTCGGACCATAAATTCCAGCCTAATGAAAGGGTGAACAAAGCTATTTTCTAGCGATGGAGACATCCTTAAAGTTGGATATCCATTTAGGGAAAGTGGAAGGAAAAGTGGCTGTGCACATCCATCAACATCCCAGGCTTTCCAGGTGTGAAGTTGCCCCTATACCATTAAAGTTTTGTTCTCAGCTGATTGAAAAACCTCCGGGGGAGGTTTTCCCCTCCCTTTTTCAAACCCCAAGTGGTATTTGTCCTAACACATGATCTGAGGCCTGCTTGGTTCCACTGTGCTGTGTGATGGTGGCTCCTGTCCTCGCTCCAGGTGAGGGACCTGGGTCCAAGGGAAGCTACCACTGGACAAGCTCTCTGACAGCTTCTGCTGCATGGGGTGGGACTGGGGCAGGTGTTGCCTGGGAGTGGGCTGTCATGAGCCCTGCCCACCGATCCGTGATTTGCTGGAAAACCTTTGCAGGGAGCTGTGCTCTCTTTTGAACGGCTCTGTGGGTGCTGCTCCTCTGAAAGTCTAGAACGTGACTTCCCTGGGCTGGGGTACGTGTGAGCTGAAGCCAGAGAATGCGCAAAGTCAGTTTCGGTTCATTCTGGGGAGGAGAAACAATGACCGCAGGTGTGTTTTACTTCCAAGCATTACACTGTATACTTTTGACGTCTGCCTTTTATGTGACAGCAGGCCTCCAGGCAAAGGAGGCTGCAGGAATATTGCAGCAGTTGGAGCCCACCTTTAGCTGTACAGGCACAGGAATGCACAAGTCCATCCCAATGCTTTTATAGTGAATCTTTCCCTCTAGAGGTATGTACCTAGCCAACCCCCATTACTGCTTGCTGCTTAGAACAAAGGTTTGGACATTAAAGAGACATTTGAATTTCTGAGATTTATTGCAGAAGAGAGTGCACAGCTGGAAGCGAGGAAAAGGCAGAGCAGTTTTAGTGGGGAAATGCCAGGGTTGTGGAGGGGATGTTTTGGATGGGACCAAGTGGAAAAGCTGTGCTTGTGTCACATTCCTGTAGCAGTGGATGGCAGCACCTCAGGAGAGTTAAAGCAGTCAGACATTGCAGTGGCTTGTTTATTCCTGTTCTGTTGCTTGGCTCCATGGTGGATGTTTTGCAGCTTGCTTGGGCCTGTTTAATTTTGTGTTATTTTTTATCTCCTTGCAATGAATGTTTTAAATCAATCTTTTACCATCAAGCCTGACAGTAAATGCTGAAACAGTTAAAGATGACCTTCCTTGCTATCAGCTGTGCTCTGTATGTTCAATGCATATGTGAATTGACTTAAAAGCCATCAGCATGCTACGTTCTATGAAAGATAATTATCTGCAGTGCTCTTGCTCGTAGCTGAATTTTTCTGCTGGTTATGCAGTGGATGCCCCAAAAGTGGATGTGCTTATGCAGTTTTTTGCTTGTTGGCTGTTGTGGCAGCTGTGGGTGAAACACAGATCTCTGGACACCTTGGGCTATGCTCTCTTGAACAGCGCATTTGGAGCTGCATTCTTGCCAATGTGGTCAGGCAGTACCTCTGGAGCTTGAAACCTGCTCCCGAGATGCTCTTGGAGCATCCAAGTGGACACGTCAGTGGCCTTGTAAAGAGCTAAAGGGATTCATCTCTTTGAAGGTCAGAGATACACATTTCAGTGGCAAAACCTTACCCACTGTGCTCACTTTAAGGAAAACTGTACCACACTGAATCCATTGGTGTTCTGCTGTGTGACTTGTTCCTGTCCAGGGGTTTGGGCAGAGGTTGCAGGAGAGAGCTTTTCCTATTCTTCCTGAATCTTGCTTTGTTTACACCGTATCTGCCTGTGGGGTTTAATAGCTGGTGGAAGAAATTATGGCTATGGGTTGTCATTAGCACTAAGATTAGAGCAAGGATTTCATGATGGCTCTTGGGTAGGAACCTCAGAAAGCACTTAGAGGTCATGTTTCCAAAAGTTCATAACACTTGCATTTGGGAATAGGCTTTTATGTGTTGTTGGGAAGGCAGAAAAAGTGGTTGGTTTTTGTTGGTTTTGTTTACTTCTTATCAACTTGCATGGCATCGTCCTTTGAATGTTTTAAGGAATAAAAGTCAATAAGAGCTTAGTAAGGATAAGTTAATCATAGAAAGTTGGAGACTGTAAAAACCAGAAATTGTGACCAAATGGAGGGTGCTCTTTGCCTTATTTGGGCTGATTTGGGAGTGGCTGTCCTGGCAGGAATCAGTAGGTACAGAAATCTGACATTTGCATGTGTTTGTAGCTTCTTTGATGTCAACTGAGGAAGTGTTGGTGACCTTAAACTGACACTTAGTTATTTCTCTGAGAGTTGTACAAAATAATCAAGCAACAGATACTGCTTGCTGTTCCTGAGAGCTTTAGTTTGTTTCAGTAATAGATTAAACACATTACAAGATTTGAGAGTTTAATTTAATTGAACTATTTTATCTTTGCTTCAGCAAAAGGGTGGTTCTGAAAACAGGACCCAGTACAGCACTACTACAGAGTACTTGTGCCAAAATAGAGTTTCTATGTTATATACTTAAAATTGAAAATGTTAATCTTAACTGCCTTTACAATTTACATAGCATTTTTATTCTTTAAGAAGAACACATCTTGTAAAATCATTAATGTTCAAAAAGGGTTTTGCTAGAGTTCCCAACTTTCTATGATGTTCTTATTAACATTTTATTCCTTAAAATTCTTTAACTGTAACATGTGACTTTTGCTATAAAATGTGATAGTGATGCGCTCTAGTCTACAGAAAAGCAGAAGCCCTGCAGTTGGTGGCAGTACTGCTCTTGCATGTGATCTTCCTGGTACAATTCTGCAAAAAGTGAATTACATCAAACAAGCCAAGGCTGTCACACAGAGAGACACAGGATCTGTGGAATCTTTTGTATAATCCATTCCATGATAGATTCTCCCAACTACAAAACAGAAACATCAGTCTTCTATTTCTTCTCTGCCCAACAGATGTTTTGGGTTTTTTTTCTTTAATGGATTTACTCCTAGCCCTTTATTGTTCTTTAAGCTGTTTACCTGAACTTTTAAGAAGTAAATCAACTGCTGTTGTAATAAATGTCTCTCTGTTCACTTCCCCAGAATTAGCCTGGATTTCACCCCAATAAATTTGTCTTGTATGTAATTTTTCTGAAGAGCCCGAAGATGCAAAAGCTCTGCACCTGTTAAACGACTCAATGAAAAATGATAATACTCACATTACAGAGATGGAACAAAAATCACTTTGTGCTAGTCAAGAATACCCAGAGGCTTTTCTGTGTGCTGAATTTTGTTACCCAATGCTCGTATTACAGATGACTTCCCACACTGTGATCAGTAAGTGCTCCAAAAAGGGTATTCTTGGGTTTTAGGTGTCCAGACAATGAGCAGAGCTGACCTGTAAAGCAAACTGAAGGATAGGAATACCTGAGCCCTGGCCCGCTGCCGAAATTGGCTTTAGTTCACGCGGTTCTGCAAAACCTGCAGAGTGTAGAAGGGAAGGAGGCTGTGTTTAAACCAGCAAGGGAGAAGCTGAGTTCCTTGACTGCTGGCAGGATCCCTGCACAAAGGCATAATAAGCAAGGCTCTCCTAAGACGGAAGGTGATTGTCATCGGATTTATGTAGAGTAGGGAAGTGGCATTCTGCAGGGGGTTTTTGAGCTGAGAAAGGACAGATACTAAGGAACTTTAAGGATCATGGTGTTCTGGTGATTTAGCATCAGGCCTATGAGACACAGCTTGTACAAATTGTAAGTCTTCTCCATGTGCAAATCTAAGGCATGCAGTTTTTAAGTATTTCCAACAAACTTGGAGACTATTTGAAGCGCAACAACAGTCATTTAGCTATGCAAAGTAAACCTACAAAGTTTTTAATAAGAATTTGATAGACGCTTGTAGGGTGCTGCCAGGGCCTTTATCCACATTGCTTATCAATGTTGTCAATGATCTTATTCTTGCTTCTTGCTTTCACAATCTCAGTTTTTATTTCAAAGTCAAGAAAGAATGATATCTAATATTTATGTTATTAGCATGTGTGCATGATTGACTCTGCAACATTTTAGACTTGTGTTCAAACATGTTTTTAGATTTCTTTAAATTCCTTCAGTATCAAGCTGGCTTTTGCTTAATGTTTCAAATATTATTCTGAAACAGCCTTCCCTGAATAGGGACGCTGGATTTTATGCTGCAGAACAGATACAGACAACAACAAGCAAGATGATAACTGTAAAGATAATGAACAAATTTTAATTACACTTGGTATTTTACTCCTTAGCTGTCTGGTACTCTGCAGGAACAAATGGTGAAATTGGCAGCAGCACGGTGTGCCCATGGCAGAGACTTCAGACAGCAAACTATTCACAAGAGTCATTACAGAATGCTGATGGCCTTTCCCATAGAAAAAGAAAGCTTGCAATGGTTTCTGCACCTGCGAGGAGTTTCCTAGCAACACCACTGAGGAAACTGTACGGCAGGATTTTCTCTTCAGAGTTCTTTTTGTTGAATATAGAAGCAGCTGTAAAACAAAGGTCAAGAGCAACTTAAGCTCTTCAAAGCAGTGTTGTGGATTACATTTACTCAGAGAAGTGTTTGTGTTGTAGTTCTCTGCCTAGAGGATAAATATTGGGTTACAGTGTCATCCAATAGACAACTGCCGTTTAGTTAAACGTGAACATAGCTTAATCTAAAAGGTCACGTTTTACTTGCAGGAAAATTCCTGTTAGTGTTTAACACCGGGTTATGCCTTGTGAAGGAACCAGGAGTCCCTGCTGCCTTCCGCCTGCCCTGGCAGCTGGGCACAGCCAGGGGCTTTCTGAGCAGCACGGGACAGGGAACAGGCGAGCACAGAACATCACCTGGTCATGGGAACAGACCATTAGTCTGACTGAAAAAGAACTGGAAAGGGGGGGTTTGTATGCAGTCATTGTCTCACTGTGTGCACAGATCTCAGGTGAGTCCCTGCTTCGTGCCTCCTCATCAACAGCTTCAGGGAAAATACTTGTTTCAGCTACATCATTCACAGGTACCGTATCAAAAGTACTTGCTGGGCTTGTCCTTACTGGCTTTGCCACCTTGGGAAGGGGAGAGCTCAGAGTTTATCTGTATTTCATGGATGGGGGATTGAGATGAAGGACTAAGACCCTTTTCAGCCCTCTGGGCTGGGGTTGCAGAGTTACTGGGGAAGATGGGACACATTCTTGGCCCCTCCAAACTTCTGCTTTTGTCAAGCAGAACAAGAACAATATTTTTGTCTCTATTTTTGTCTCTTACCAGGACAGATAGTGAGGTAGCCTAAAAAATGCATGCAGTTGTAATAAGAATTTTTGCTCTCTACCCAGTATACTAAATAATCTCTAGTTCTAGAACCCAGTCTAAAAGTGGCATTTTAACCATTTCTATTCAATTTTATGTGCTAGACAAGGGACAAAGCCTATTACTTGTATTTTTTTCCTTGTGTTCTGACTTGAAGACATTTTGTACTTAGATCATTGGATGTTGACCGTTTTCTCATTAGCTGCTTGGAGAAATAAAGGTTCTGCACAGTTTAGCATGTAAGCAGTCTTCTAAAAAATCAGGAGTCATCAGAAATAATTATTCCTCTCAGCTCCCTGTTTATTAATCTAAATGATGGCTTTGGCTGGTATTTTATACCAAACAAACTAACGTGCTTAAGGCAACCTTCTGTTTTGTTCATTACAAAGGCTCTTGACAAGTGCTAGCACCACTTCCCTTCTCTCAGAAATATTTCCGAGTAATTTGCCAAAGAAAATCAGCTGAGGATAAGGGAAATTTTCAGTGGAAATCTGAAATCTTTCACAGCTAATAGAAAAAAAAGAAACACTATTCCATTCAAATAATTTTCTTTTCTTTTAGGTGATGTGACCCCTGCTGTTATGAATCCTCTCTCGCAGACGCGCTCCGTTCCTTTGGCAGAAGGAATATGCCGGACCATCTCAGACATGAATGCAGATCGTGTGATGGTCACTCAGGAAACTTTAATGGAGCAGTTCGTGAAAAATTATCCCGGTAACTTGTTCGTTTCTCCCTCCTTTAAAAAGTCGCTGGATCATCAAGCTTGAGTTTCTGATACTGGACAAGGGATCAGGGAATGTTTACAAGCAAAGCTGGCAAGGTGAAGGAGTACAAGCTAACAAGCAACTGGTAGAACACATGAATGTGTGTCCTTCTCATCAATCTGTGAGCATCACTACATTGACTTGAATGCAACCCTTTCCACAGACTTTACTAATTTGAGAATAAGAGTGAACTGACTGTAGTAGCCTGTTGGGAGTATGCCCTTTCTGGAGGGTGGGAAAGCACAGAAGTGGTATTTAGGTGCTAGATATGGAACAGCATAAAATAGATTGTTAGATCACAGAGACTCTAAATCTTCCTTTAAGAGACAGCAACAGCCTGACCTTGAGTGCAAAGGGGCTGGGTAGGAGTCTACATCTGGTCTTTGCCATCAAATAATATAACCAGCCCCAAATTTAGGTTTGTTGGTCATGTTCTAGCCCTTTCCTTCCTGAAAGCAAATTATTTACACTAAGTGATCTTTAGTTCTTCACTTATAGCTCAGCTGGTCAGAGCATGGTACAAATAATGCCAAGGTTGTGCATTTGATTCCCATATGGGCCATTCACTTAAAGGACTTGATAATCCTTGTGGTCCCCTCCAACTCAGAATATTCTGTGATTCTGATGGGGTGGCAGCCACTTCCCTTAAATGTTTTCTATACAGCTGAAAAATATCCAATTTCCCTTAGATCTGTAATATCAAAGTGTTATTAAATGAGCCCATACAATTGTTTGTATGGGCTCATTCCGGCCCTCTCAGGAGGCTGCTTTGTTTGATACTGAGCTGTTTCTTTTGAGTCCTCTTAACCTTACAGCTCTGCAAATGTTACAGGCTGATCTGGTAGGCATTTTAACCAGTGGGAAAAATATTAATGCAACCCCACAAACTGGCACAGAACCATGTCAGGAATGTGTTGCAGTCAATAAGTGCACTGAGATGACTACAAGGTAGAATTTGTAGATCAGCCAAAAGTAGCATTCTCAAAGTTTGTAGGGTCTTGAAGGTATTTCTTGCTGAGTTTTCACCTCGCTGGAAGTTTTCAGTTGTGCGGGCAGGAGGTCAGCTGTGACTAGACTGAGGACTCTGAGACTGACACCTGATGGAAAACAGTAGCTGAGACCAGTCTCAGTGAGGTAATAGAAGAAAACCAGAAACTTGAGAGAGTGATGAAAGCCCCATTAAACAACATGCCAGGAGGGAAATGCTTTGAAGATGCTGTTTGGTTTGTACCTGGCAGAAGTCTCTCTCATGCAAATCACATCCTGACAGATGCAAAGACAACATCCTTTGCTCCCTCACAGTGGTGCTGCAGCGACAACCAGAGACACAGCTGGCCTTTACCTAAATGCTTTGGGTATTTAATGTTCAGTTGATTTCAAGGCTGTTGTATGAGAGAGATCTTTTGGCCAGCACCCATTTTATTTGAAAACTTATTTCTGATTTGAAATATCTGTCTCTTTGTTGCAGGCATTGCAGTGCCTTCCCACAATATATTATATAATATCCTTGGCACTCTAGTTAAGGAAAGAAAAATCTATCATACAGGAGAAGGATATTTCATTGTGACTCCCAACACATACTTTATCACTAATGATGCCGTAGAAGACAACAGAAGGATCCTGTTGGAGGATAGCTGTTGCTGTTCATCACCTTCCATCACTTACCTGGTAAACATTAAGCCTTGTGCACACCTAGTGAAAGAAAACATTCCTACAGTATCCTGTTACAGATCCTGCCATTGTTTCCCTGACCAAAATATGCTCTGTGAACAAAGATATTGGCAGGTAATGAGCTATGAATCTAATGGAGAGGGAAGGAGAGGCTGCAGTGGGTTGAAGCCTTCAATTCGAAGTCAGGGCATCTCCGTATGTGCTGAGAACCGTTCCTGGGACACCATCAAATCCCTGACATCTGTCAAAGCAAAACTGAAAAGCAAAATGTTTGGCCTTGGCCTTTTCTGGAGAAGTGGTACTAAAAAAGAAAAACACAAGAAGGAGTACTCCACTTTTTCAGCCCAGTTTCCTCCCCAGGAGTGGCCAGTCAGGGATGAAGATGACTTAGGCAATATTCCACGTGATATTGAACATGAAATCATCAAGCGTATTAACCCTACTCTTACAGTTGATAATTTGATTAAACACACAATACTAATGCAGAAGTTTGAGGAGCAGAAAAAATGTATCAGTAAAGAGAAAAAATACATCAGTAATAGTACCTCGGCTGAAGTGCCAACAGTCAGGGAAAACCATCTTTCAAAGGATTCCGTTCAAAAGGCACCAAGTAAAACAGCAAAACACACCAGGAAAACCAAATCAAAGAAAGAAAAGCAGATCAGCAGGAGCAGCAGGAAATCTCACATACAGAAGCTAACATCTCAAAATGTGAAACTGGAAGAGAACTTTTCGCTGCCCATCAAAAGCCAGGAGCCACCCAATGTAGCAGTGATTTATAAGAAGCAGATTAAGAATCCTTTTCAGGGTCTGCCGTGGAGACCTCGCAGCTTTCATGCAAGAGGGTACCCAGGTGTTGTTAACAGTCAGCTGAAGTGCCAGACTCAAAAGCAAGGAAAGGCTTTCCAAAGGCCACAGTCGTTGGCCTCCTCAGGACCCTCTGGCTGTGAAATGGAATGGCTGGATGCAGAAAGTGAGGCTGACAAAGCTAAGCAAAACAACCTACTCCATGCTAAGAGACCTGGCCTTCAGTTAAAGAAAGAGAGTTTAAGTGAAAATGGTAGTTATCCACAAGGCAGTAATCTGCAAATAGATGATAGAAGTAAGTACTTCCTGGAGAGTAATATTTCTGAAGAAAATGTCTATAAAAGAACAATAAAAAAAAAATCCCCTTGCTCCTACATTGATGATAATGGTGTGTGCAAAGAAGATGCAAAATTTCCATTCTACCTGAAAGATGAGCATTGCAGATGCAAAGCTGACACTGTATGTGAGCTGCTAGATGGAACAGTCAGTGAATTTCAAAATGTCCACCTTTCAAATTACATGGCCAGTGCTAATCTGGCCCAAAAAAATGGCATGAAATACAGACCAAAGACTGATAAAAAGCGTGAACTTATATTTAACTATGACTGCGCCAGCCATCCTGGATCAATGGAGCTGGAAAGTAGAGGATTTACTGATAACTTCCAACTTCTGTACCAAAAGGAACGTGATGGTGACACCTTTAACTTGTCACTTCTGGATGAGAACTCTGAACACCAGGCCCCTGGCCATGCCTTTTCAGACACACGAGACTGGGGTACAGCTGTGTCCCTAAAAGCCTGTGAGGTTAGTACTTGCCCTGCCCAGCACAATACAACTGTAAATAAATGCGACTCAGGAGAACACGGATATAAGGGAAGTGCCAGCATTGCAGAATCAACAGATGGCTCACAGGAGCATCCAAAACCAGACTGCACAGAAGAAAGTTGGTTGTGCAGTCAGGTTCTTCTGAAAGGTCACAGAAAAGAGGAAGAAACTGGCCTCACTGAATGTGGGAGGGGCTCAGCTGTGGGAGATTCCTGCCGTGCTGCTGAGGCTGACTCTGATGCTGGCACTTTGCAGAACTTCACCCATGAGGTGGGCGAAGGAGCAGCACGCTGTGCTTTGGGCTCATGCATCAAAGAAGCGAAAAACCCTCCAGGAAAAAAGGAGCAGCTTTTAAAGAATACATGTCCTGTGATCCCAGAACAGAAACACTCAGAAGGGACAGAAAACCACAGCATTACAGGAGACAGTGGCATTGACTCCCCAAGGTAAGAGAACACATGACACTAAGTTAGACGCTTTATCTCCAAATTGACCATCAGAGTTAGGCAGAAATGCTGCAGTAGATCACAGCCCCCTTCCCCAACAACAAAATTCACTCCTTTTTAAAAAAAACTTCAGTGTTATGACCCAGAAATACTCAAACTGTATAGCTCTGCTAAGTCTTTTTACATGAACATTCTCCCTAAATTGCTGCTGTTTGTATTTTGCATTTGTTTTCATGAGGCAAGGAAACAGTATGAGCTCTGTCCTGCAGGTAGAGATGAGAAAGGACAGAAATATTAGGAAACACGGTGTTTGATAAACTCAGTGTTAAACACGGTGTTTGATAAGCTCCTGTTAGCAGGCAGGTTCCCCATATGACATCAGATATTGTCATAGATTCTCCAGTTGTACATAAATAGAGATCCAGTAGAAATTTAAAGTAGAAAATACCATTTGACTAGCCCACAACAGATAGAATGTGTACATCACCTGAGCTTTCACAGTGTACGTTTCACCTGTAATTACACCTGAAAATCGCTTCATGGTAAATAAAGTGGTCTGAAACAATCTTTTACACAGTTGTACATGGAGAGACTTAACTAAATTGGCAAGAACCTATGTTAAAAATCACATCCTTTTTTTTACAGCAACACATATTCTTAATATCTTAAATGAGTGATATTTAACTGTAATTCAACCACTGGAGTCCTCATTAGATTTGCACTGTCACCTTCAGAAGCCAGTATATGAAGGAACAACCACAAACTACAGTTTCTAAGGGAATCCTGCTAATTGTTTAATCTTTCCTTTAAGCAGCTCTTGTCTGTACACTCTTCCAATCATACTTCCTGTGTATTACTTGGGCATGAAGACTTGAAATCTTTAGCAAAATGTATTTCAGAGGGTCATTTTGACTGTTTGTATTGATGCCATCTGTGGCACTAAAAGCTAAGCCAACTCAGTTCATTTTTGGAATGTGAAGTCTGACTTCTAATAATTATTTTAGGTGGACTGAAAAGAAGATGAAGCTTCCTGCCAAATTCTAAAACTATAAATAACAATGCAAAAAGGAGGATGAGTGAAAGGACAATTGCAACAAAATTTCTTACTTCATCTAACTCTGGTCATGAATATTGTTTATTTTTCATGAGATTGGTAAACTTTCCCCTTGTTACAAGGTAACCATACTGTAAATGCAGCAGGTCACATCAGTGAGGCAGTCTAAATCAGTTAAAACTTTTGACAGTAGTGTTTGGAGAAGTCATGTGTATTTTGTTTGCCCTCATCTTTAATTCTGTGTGTCCCTGTGATAATAAAAGTAGTACTTGTGTTCTTCATTCAGACCACACCACTGACCTGGAAAGCATTTGTGTTGCTCTAATAGGAACTGCAGTGGGACAGGGTTGTTTTACACCGTGACTCTGGAAAGCGTTTCCTACAATCAGCACATGCTTCACCTTCCCTGTTAGAAAACAAAGCAAATGAACAAGACACGCACCTGGCTACTACAAAAATTCATTGTCCTACAGTTCTCCGTCTGTGTCCTGCAGCACTCTCAGCTATCCTCAATCTACTTTGTATGTGTCGAGCAGGGTTTAGTCCTTGCAAATGAAAACGTGCTGGTGGCAGGAGAGGAGGCCAGTGCCAATGCTGTGGGAGAGGCCCTGCTCTGATCCTGACCTTCCCATTTCCTAACGATTCGGCATCCTGGCAGCTGTCAGGATTGCTTCACAGATTTTACTTCCTTAGGCTAATTTTGACTTCTTCCTCTTGATTTATCACTGTAGCTACAAGCAGATTGTGCTGGGATCACGCTGCAAATCACCACAGGCTTATGGGTTTTAAATCTTAAGTCATTTGGTCACACGGCCCTTTCCTACTTTAGACTTTTTATTACTGAACAGTTCTCTGCGGTAGTTACGGAGGCTAAAGCCATCAGCTTGTATAGCTACTGGATCTTTGTTCCGAGGAAGGCGCCCTGGTAACAGCAGCCGGCAGGGCCCAGGCCACGGCCGGCGGGACGAGCCGAGCCCTCATGGCGGCCCCGTCATGGCCGCCGTCCCCTCACAGCGTGCGGCGCGCGCGGGGGGCGCCGGGACTTGGAGTCCTCACGTTTCTCCCCGGGGCACGCCGGGAGTTGTGGTCCCACGCCGATGGCCGCAGGCGATTGGCTGTTGGGCAGCGTGGCCCCGCCCCCGCGCTGCCGGATGCGCCGTCCATTGGCTGCCGGGCGCCTCGGCCGCTCGGAGCGTGACGCGCGGCGGGCGCGCGGCTGGAGCGGAGCGCGGCGTGGCGGAGCGGCNCGTACGCGGGCGGGCCGCGGCCTCGCCGTGTGTCGGGGCGGCCCCGCCTGACGTGCTGGGCCTGCCGGAGCCGGCCGGGAGCCCGGGAAGCGCTTTCCCCGGCACCCGGAGCGGGGGAGAGCCCCGAAAACGAAGGCCCGCTTGTGTCGTGGTCGGTAACGTGTCTCCTGAGCGGCGGCGGCCGGCAGGGATCTGTTGCCTTGTGTCAGCCACCGCCCCCGTCAGTAACTAGAGCGTGCGCTTGAAGCTTTAGCTGTTCCGCGCCCTCTTCTCTGTTCCCTGTCGCTTGGATCCACGAGCGTGTATTTTCATTTGCTCTGTGCCTTGCCAGAAGGAGAAAAAGGAGAAGAAATCTAAACGCCGGGACAAGTTTCAGAGAGGAAAAACTCAGACAGACGAAAGCGAGGAATCGGATGAGGATCGTTATGCCCCGAAAGCCAAGAAATCAAAGAGTGTCAGTAAACAGAACGGTCATACGAAAGAGGAAAGCCTGGAGAAATCGAGATTGGCCTCCCTTAGCAGCAAATCGTCCCGCAGAAGCCGACAGAGTAGTTCTAGTGAAACGTCAAGCGAGAGCGAAAGTGAGAGCGAGCAGGATCAGGTAAAGCTAATGATGGGTTTTAATTATAGTGATGTGTTAGAGCTTTTAACTCCTGCATTGTAACACGGACAAATTTAGAAGGGATTGTATTCCCTTTTCTCCCCTTCCTAATCAGTTGAAAGCTCTGTAATTTTTCAAGATTTAAACTTCTTGAATTGTCCTGTCTGCCCAGAATTTGCAAGAACTTTGAATTATCGAAGTCCTGAGGTGTTGGATCAGTGCATCAGTGGTTTCCTCACTTCAGCAGTCTGGTGCTGTGGTAGCTCTTGCCAAACAGACCAGTTGCACCGAGATGGAGCTTTAATATGATTCAGCATCACGTGGTGTATGTGATTTTTGGTGTTGTCCTGTACAAAGCCAGGAGTTGGACTTGGTGATTCTTGTGGGTCCCTTCCAAGTCATGATATTCTACAGTTCTAATTAAGAGTTTTCAGTTTTGGTTTGAGTGTTTTGCATTTATTGTGCTGTTAGATATGAAGCAGCCTTAACCCACAGATTACTTCTGCTAACTTTGTCCAGGTTTGAATTATGATGGTAAAACAATGAAGGCTCTTTAGCTGCAGCTGGGGCGCTGTCACTGAAGAGTGTGACACCAGTGCCTATGCTGAATTTACTTGAATTACCTTGAATTTACTGACAGTCATGTGATATTCACATGGGATCTTACAGGAGTTATTGTTTACCTAACAGGAGTTGACTGGGGAACAGAAAGAGGGTGCTTTCTCCAATTTTGCTATTTCCAAAGAAACTGTCCAGCTTCTTCAAGGTAAGTTTCTTGGCAAGGTGTGACCGTAGAATGTCAGTGATCTCTGTCATGTTTTTATGCTCAACACCCTGGATCAATAAGCTTTGAGATGTGCTCTGCTTGTGCCTGTACAAGCATGGATGCTGTGCAGAAAACACCGATTACCTGCTCTAAATACACCTTTGAACACAGAGTTTCCTGTTTGCAGTGTTGTCCAGTTCAGCCTTTGCAGTAAAATTCTAAATGGCATGGGCCAAGGAAAAAATAAAAAGATGTGTGAGAAATTTTCAATTAAAGGTTATTTTGGTGTGAATAAAGGAGAACCAATTATATTTAGTATCTTTGATGTTTGTTTATACATGAATTAATACAAATAAAAAGAAGAACAGAAGGGGTTTTGAGATACATGTTACTTGAAAGGAAGAGATTTTCATGGATAGCTGAGGAGTATTACATAAATAAAGGCACAGTACTGAAAGTCTTTCATAAAGGCTAGTAACTTTCTCTGTCTTAGCTAGCATTGTTTCTGGTGGTGGGAAGTGGGAGAATAAAATGGACAGTCCCAGGGCACTCTTTGCAGATGATTCATCTGATCAAATAAATCAGTGGAGGTGATGATACAGTCCTGACTTACTTTAGAGTTGATGGAAGTTCTTGGAATAATTTCCACTGGAGAGTATGAAAGAACACTTGTAAAATGACCATATTAAGGAAATCTCTTGGAATTGTCCCAGCTCGAGGAGTGACGTACCTGTTCCCTGTGCAAGTGAAGACCTTCAACCCAGTGTATTCTGGCAAAGATGTCATTGCTCAAGCACGAACTGGAACAGGGAAAACATTCTCTTTTGCTATTCCCTTAATTGAAAAGCTTCAGGCAGAGTCACAGGAAAGAAGAAGAGGCCGTCCACCAAAGGTAACTGTGCCTGGCTAGAATGGTGATTTTGCTTTGTCTTTTATCTAAATGATTCAGGTTTTTCAGCTGCTGGAGGAGCTGTTCAGGTCTGTGCAGGGGTAAGCTAGCCCACATTAAAGGTGATTTGAAAGCTGTGTTCACTGGGCTTTGCCTGCATGCTGTGCTGCCTCCCAGCCTCTGACAAAGAGCGAAGAGCACAACAGCTCTATGCACTTGTCAGTTCCTTTTTCTGCCACAGGGAGACCAAAACTGCAGGTGGTCGACGTGTTTCTATTTTATTTTGCTCAGTCACCTTACCAGTTCAGGGCCACTGGCTACTGGATGCTTGTTTTTCTCCTAAATTGCTAACAGATTAGTTACTAATTGTAACTTGACAACTTGATAAAAGCTGTCTACTCAAACATGTTTCTTTCTAAAACATGTAAACAGTGGGAGGTTTTAAAAATAGCCTTGGTTTTCACTAGGAACACCAGCAAATGTTGGAGCTTCTGCTCCAGAGAATGCAGATTCATTATGAGCTGTGTTCATTCTGCTAAGGGATGCCATGTGTGGCTTTTCACTGAATTGTTACAATCCCTCCAAAAAAACTAGATAGGCCAAAGCTGAGCCATGTCCTCATTAATATTTTTTGTCAGTTTGTTTCATCTGGTCAGCCATCTGACAGATTACCTGAAGTGCTTTCCAGAACTGGTACTAACAGTTTTGTATGCATCTGCCCATCACATCGCTTGGTTGACTGAGAATTCTGTCTCTAGATTTGGCACAGTTTCTTGGAGAAGCAAGAGCTTTCTTCAGGGGAGCTGTATGCCTTATAAAGGATTCCAGACCTCACTCTACTGTAATACACTACTGCTTGCTTTTTGGTAATGGGTTTTAATGTTGAAAGAGGTAATAGGATAAGGATGTTGAGGTTCCTTTTGTGAAGTGACTGATACCAGGTTGGAGAGCAGTGCTTCAGTCACGTTTTAAATGCAGTTAGTTAGCCTGCCTGCAGGGAGGGCTGCGTGTTGGCAGAGAGGATGGTTCCTTGGTTGCCTCTGCAGGGATATGGATTAGCACAGCGGCTCTGCAGACTGAACATATGTTTCCCTGAGCCACAGGGAGGCTGAGAGACAGCTGATAGCTCTTCCTTACACCTTCTCACACAACTGAAGCAGTACTGGGCAGGTGCAAAAACCTTTTGTTACCCACATCCTTCAGTCTTGTATTCTAACAGCGTATGCACACATAGAAGAAAACTTGTAGCTGGTCTGTTCAGGAGCTAAAGTTAAATAAGATTGAAGTCTCTCCTATCCTCTTTAAAAAGAAGTTTGCCTGTCCTAAATGAGTATATGTCAAAGGAGTTTAATGATATAACAAAAGACTTGAGCAGTGTGTTTCTTCAGCCTTTGCTTAGATAATTATTTAAAACAGATTTTTTTTTTTTAATTTTACAAAGGGTCAGATCTAAATTAATGATCAGAAGTCTAGTGGTTTCTTGGCAGGAGCCATGCTGAGAAAACATCTGTTTTGTCTTTTTTTCTGTGCAGGTTCTAGTTCTTTGTCCAACAAGAGAGCTGGCAAATCAGGTTGCCAAAGATTTCAAGGACATAACAAGGAAGCTGACAGTTGCTTGTTTTTATGGAGGAACTCCCTATAATGGACAAAGTAAGTGACTCAGGACTAATAATTGAAATATTGATTGACTGCCATATTTAAGAAACGCACTTGGGTCTTTCCAAACACACTTATAGCTCAAGAGCTGGAGACTGTTCATGGGAAGTCCAGCAGTTCAAAATGTATCTTCTTATGGAGATAAATAGCTGTGGCTCGCAGTTATATTCTTGGTGTTACTTATCTACTTAAGTACCTTAAATTAAAGTGAAACAGAGTATACTGTGTATATGACCCGTATCTGGGTTTAGGTTCTTGTAAACCTATTTTCTTTAAAAAAATTTAGTCTTGGAGTTGTGACTGGGTTTGTGTTTTTTCATGTGATAAGGGATATATAGAGGATTTGTAAAGTAGAGAAGAAATCGTTGTGACGGCATAATTTACTCTCTTGGTGGTTGTAAATGAGGAATGAGAATGAGCTCTTTCATTGTGATAAATCTTGAGACATTAGGGATGATTTTTTTTTCCACTACAGAACCTCAGGAAGGAGTTGATTTCAGTCATTTGGATAGTTAAATAATTTTTTTAAAAGTTTACAGTTGAAGTAGATAATTTGGGAAGAGCTGACTATTTCTAAAGAATATAAAAAGAAGCTCATCCTTGCTACTGTAAATCACAGGGAGAGGGGAGGGAGGTAAGTGTTTTGGGTTTTTTTTTTCAGGAAGAGTGGGTAGATTTTCTGCCTTACTTTTTTTTC
>WAAG01070390.1:617-14024 GCA_013390105.1 Tichodroma muraria | reverse complement strand
GTCTGACTGAAGGCACGCTCTCCTGTGAATAGATACCACATTAGTGCATGGAATGTAACACACCTCAGCTGAGATAATAGCACATTTTCAGAATATTTCTCACATAGGGTATGAGTCAAAGGTCCTTTAAGTTAACGGCATTTTCCCTTTTAAAAGTATGCATTATTAAATCAGTAGAACTGAAATCATGGGCACACCTAAGTGAAATAGTAAATGTAGATTGACATTAAATCTATGGCTCCTACCCTTGATAAATTGCAAAGTTCTTATTCTAACTTCATATTGCTTCTTCCTGAATAATAATATTCTAAGCAATCTATTATAAATTTCAACACTGGAACCTCTTGATATGAAACACAAACTTCGATAGGGTGAACTGATAAATCAAAATTGCCACAGACAAATGCAATCTATGAGACTACCCAAGTTACTAGAGGGAGAAATTTGCTGCATGTGGGTCAAAGGTGTGTTTGCAAGGAGAAAAGCAGGCAAAAAGAGTTGTATAACTACCCAAAGGGACCTTTCCCTTCCCATTTAACCAGGTCATGGCTGCTGTGAGTCACACAGAGTAGGTCTATATTGGTTACTTGGTGTACTTCAAGGGTTCCTTTGGTGCACAAATTTGTTCTACATCTATACTAAAGGAACCACAAGGTACACTCTGAGGTGCGGTACTGATGTGCTCATCATACAGGATCCTTTCTCATGGGTTCAAGGCCAAAATTGCACCCTGAGAAGAAATGAATAAAACAGCAGGAGTGTTCAAGTGGATCTTCAGGTAGCAGAAAAGAAGTTTCTGTCTCTTTTTTTACCTCAATTAGATGTTCTTCTTAAGGATAGTTGTGCACATTTATTTCCTTAGTTTGAGCTTGCTCACTATGCTTGATTCCCTAATTAGACAAGCTATATGAAGTAGAAGTTCAGAGGGGAACTACCAAATGGAATCATTAAAGTTATTTTAGAAACTTTTCCACAAGATTAAAAAAAAAAAAAGTAAGAGAAAACACTAACTTTTGTTCAAAGCACAGATAATGTATTTAAGGGCTATAGAATAATTTATACTTGCCGCAGAAGACGACTGAAAGAAAATACTGGTAAAAAAAATCAATACTGGTAAAAAAAGGAAATTTCAAAGGAAATGTGAAAACTCTATAACAGGTACTCAGCTTTTGCAGCATTCACAATGTAAGTAGCAAGAACTTTTCTCTGCATGAACCTGGGATTTTAAATAAAAACCCAACTAAAAGTACTAGTTAAAACCTAACTATAGCTACTAGTGAAAATCAATGGTTTCAGATATTGTTTTCTCTCAAAAGAATGTTTATGAAGAAAGTAAGGAATATTTTAAAGTGAAGGAAGGTTTCAATTTTAATAATTAAATTTGTCTTCTTCCATATTTCATAAGCAAACCCACAGGCATTTCTGTGACTTTCATGGATCATGACTTTCATGTTGCAGAAAAAAAAATCATGCCAATACTCTTTCATATCTTGTATAGCTCTAGGTATAAGCAACTACAGTTCCCTACAAATTTATCATGTGTAAGACTTCCTATGGTTTATGTTGAAACACTTGGAAGTGGCAACAAAAAAAACCACAACAACTCTGTGGTAGGAATACATGGACAAGATTTCCTACCATGATGATGTGTCACTATGTTACAACATTTCACTCTGATGGCAGGAAAAGTGTGAATTCTCACTGCTGTTTCACTGACCTGAATACTTCCTTTGGAATCGCAGGAAAATGAACTTGCATGCATACTCTGTTTCTATATTACGTTACTTCAGCTGTTGGAGAATGGACAATGTCTCAAGAGAACAGATACAAATTTGTTGCAGAAACTTTATTTTCTTAATTTTCATAGTCTTTCTTTCACAATTCACATTTTAGCAAGAACAGAGCTCCAGAAAAGCAGAGCAGTGAATGCAGCCAGAGTCACAGTAATAACTTCTCCCAATTTTGAGAGCTACTGAAAGAGCAGTGAAACTAAAACCTTTACTCCTGTTGTCTTGCTGATGGAGGAATAGCTGAAACATCTCTCAAGCACTCAGCCTTCACAAGCCTCAGATCACTAAGTTTTAAGATGAACTGTTTTGGTACTCGTCAATGTCCAACCTTGTACTTGGAGACTTGTAGTTCTGTCTTAAAAATCCTATTTGTAAATATTGATGCCTTGAAACTAAAATTCTTAGAATAAAACACTCTAAAAAACCATAAAACCACTCATGCAATTAGCCATCAATCAGCTGAGATGGATGGTTCAAACAGCTCTGTCAGAGCCTATGAAATCCACCTCCCAACAAACACCTGAAAGAGAGCATTAATCACAACATCAGAAAAAAGACCACACAAAAAAGACTAAAGGCAGGTGTGAAAGTGACACCAACAGCAAAAGAATTTTAGGAGAGATGTATGTATCTCATCACGAAGGAGCAGTAAACTGAAGTCTGAGAGGCTTTTCCATTTTCTTCTTTAGATATTTCTACAGACAGTATCTGAAGGAAAGCAATTAAAACCAGAACTGAAGGCCAAAATTGTTTAATCCAGATATTGGCTCTTATACCACTTAAACAATTTATTTAAATAAAAAATGCTGAATTTAATTCAGCTAAATTGTGAGGTCAGCTGCTAAAAATATACTGGAAAATGCACTGTTGTATGTGCTTAGTTTTCATCAATATTACTCCTTATTATAATATTCTTATGGAGCTCTTTTTGTGACGTTATTTCTTCCTACTGCCATCATAACAATGCTGCCCACAAAAGCAAATAGAAATCTTCACACCAGCATGTAGGAAAACATGTACCAGGAGAATTTTTTTCCCAACCATGTGGACTCCGATTCACATGGAGACAATCCAGACATATGTGTCTAACACCTCAGGATATGTACTTTACATTACAAGTAATGCTTTGCCAGGCATCCAAAACAACAAAAAAGACTTTAATGAAGGAGAATATCAGTTTGCCTCTAGCATATCTCTAATTTGAGTATAACTTGGACTGTCTTGTGGGAATTCTGCTTGATGGATAAAATCTCAATTTGTCTTGCCTGCATAAAGATATTGCTTAAAGAAAAACTGCTGCATTATATAATACCAAACAGCATAACGACTATATCTAATTATATTAAGGACTAAACTACTGGAAGCAATGAAAACGCTTATTGGATTATAAACATGAAAGCAAATGGGAAGCAGCAAATTTAACATAAACTGTGCTATAAATGCCCTTGAAAAATCTATGTCCTTTCCATCCTTTCCAATAACAAGCTGTTTTTTAGGTCATACTGTAAACTCTACTTGGAAAAAAGCTCCCTCAAATTATTAGAATTGCCTCTAGCAAGTGTTACTGCCTTTAAGAGCAGCATTGTCCATTTCTGAAAAAAAAAAAAAAAAAAAGAAAGAATAACTGTGCAATTCGACTTTCTTTTCTTCCAAGCACAGGCAGGAAATGTTGCCTCAGTTTCCTGAAATACAACCTGAAATATTCAGCTTTTCACAGGAGACATTAGAAAATGAGTCTTTACAAAATGAAATCTGAATCATAAAGATTCAACGCTTCAGATAAGAAGACTCAACCAAACTATTGAGTGGGTTGAAATTTTCACCAGACTAAGCATTGCACTTGTATGATGGGAGGTGCAGACATCTTCAATTCAGCAGCTGTAGCTGTGTGGACACAAAAACCTCAGGACATAATACAGAATGAAAGCCTGAAGGCTTGCAGTACCTGACAACTTAGAAGAGCCTGAATTCAAAGAGAAGTAGTGTAATTAAAAAAAGAAGAAAGAAAAAAAATTATTTCTTTTCTTTTTCTTTTTCATCTTCAATTCTCCTTTCTTAGAGCTTCTTCTGCCAACAAAACCTGGTTAATGTGTGCTAATACATGACTCACGTCTAGTGATAGCTGGAATTGGAGTTTAATACAAGATGATTTACTGTATATTGGCTCTGGGGATGTCCTTCAAAGGCAGTGAAAGATGGCAACCCACTGGAGACCACAAACTGATATATCAACTGATACTGGCACAAGAGTATGCCTGATGGTTGGGATGCCATCCAGAGGGACCAGGACAAGCTCAGGAATTTGGCCCATGGTAACCTCATCAGGTCCAACAAAGCCAAGTACAGGGTGCTGCACCTGGGTTGGGACAACCTCCACTGTTGTTACAGACTGATGGATGAACAGATTGAGAGCAGCCCTGCTGAGAAGGATTTGGGGGTGCTGGTGGGTGAGAGGCTGGACAGGACCCAGCAATGTGCACTTACAACCCAACTGTAACCTGGTGCTGCATCCAGAGCAGCATGGGCAGCAGGGCCGGGGGGGATTCTGCCCCTCTGCTCTGCTCTGGTGAGAGCCCACTCAGAGTGCTACAACCAGGTCTGGGGGCCCCAACGCAGACACTGTTTGAATGGGTCCAAAGGAGAGCCATGCAGACTGTCCAAGGGCTGGAACACCTCGCCTGTGAGGAAAGGCTGAGAGAATTGGAGTTGGTCATCCTGGACAAGGAGGAACCTTGTTGTCGCCTTTCAGTCTTAAAGGGAGCCTAAGAAAGATGGGGATAGACTTCTTATAAGGACCTGCTGTGATAGGACAAAGCATAATGGTTTAAACTGAAAAAAAGGTGATTTGGATTGGCTGTAAGGAAGTGTGGAGTTTGTTTTTTTTTTACAATGAAGGTTGTAAAGCACTGTCACAGGTTGCCCAGAGATGTAGTAGAATATGAGAATATTCCAGGTCAGGTGAGTTGGGTCTCTGACCAACCTGAATCTGGTTGAAGTTGTCCTTGATCATTGCAGGGGGGGTGGGTTAAATGACTTTAAATGTTTCTTCCAACACATTCTAGAATTCTAGGTAATGAGAACACAACATAAAGCATGAAAATATTCTGCAGTGGAATTTGTGAAGAAAAGGCAACAAACATAAATTGAAAGTTAAATATTTCTTTTATTATTTTATTCTCTTATGAACATTCATTCTATACAATTTTTCTAGAATTTCTTTATTACTCGCATTTAGGGTCATGAAGATTTTATTAAAAACACTTGCAGGCTACACTGGTTCTGTTTATTTCTATATATTTATTCAACATTTATTCATTGATCAGTGTAGTCTGTGCATACTCCATATATTTCCTTTGCTATATTTCTGTCACAGCAGCCATTCCTTCCTGCACAAGTTAATAAGTTTTGTGAGAAGAAGCCCCTGGCTTACATGTTTGCCTGAAGTTACTTGCATGATATTATCACACAGCGTAAAGGGCATCTGAGGCTAAACTCAGGCTGGGCAGCAAAGGGAGCTCCTGCTTCTCCAGGCTCTTGACCCTGAGCACAGATTTGTGCCCAGACAGTACAACACTAACCAAGCAGGAATTGAAGTTCCACTATGTGCCTGTGCTCAAAGAACTGTACAGACATCATCTGCTCAGATGGCTGAGTGTACTGCTATCTATAGGGCTTGTATGCTAGGCTGCATCATTAAAAAGTTTATATTTATCTCTGTAATTTACTCTCATTATGTGTGATATGAAAGAACAAATGAAGAAGTATAACAATTCTGACAGATAGCTACTCTGCCAGTGAAGAATTTGCTATATCAAGTGATCTAAACATTTATTTAACTTGACAGCAGTCATTGTCAGCTATTTATTTATTCTAGAGATAAGCCTCTAGAATGATGTGTGCAGGGACAAATATCTGCTTTGTACTAGAAAAGTAATCTTTTCATGGATTTAAGGATAGTCTCCCTGTAGCTGAGTTTGGAGAATGGACATAAAGTTACAGTCACTGTGATGACAGAATGTAGCTGAGAACTGATTTCTTATAATTTTTAAGTTAGGATATTGATTTATTCCTTTAAAAAATTTAACAAAAGCTGTTCCCTTTGTTCTGTGGCAGTGAGTTTCACAGGCTAATTGTGCACATGCGAATATGTTGACATATGAAATATTTACATACAGTCAAATATGTTGCCTTTGTATATTCCTTTGTTTCTATATTAAAAACATAAATAGCACTGTTTAATTAACATTGGTTTTAAGATTAAGCAAATGCAGGGTTTTTACACTTTACATTACTTTCTTCAGTACTAGTTCCTTTGCTGTCCAAGCAATTACCAAGTAGGTAAATTAACACAAAATTTAATGGCAAATTTTAATTCTGTGTATAACATCCTAAGAAACCAATTCAAGGCAAACCAGAGCTGTTTAAAAGCTGATATGACAGTGTATTCATTCAATTTCATGCTCCTAGTACGATATCCACTCCTGGGGAACTGTTTCTAACTTCCATTGTTTAGGTGAAAACAGTGAAATTTTAATCACCTATTATCCCAGGAGACTGGAAAAAGGGAAACATTGAATCCATCTTAAAAAGCGTAGAAAGGAGGACTCTGGCAACTACTGACCTGTCAGCCTCACCTCTGTGCCTGGGAAGATGATGGAGAAGATTCCCCCTAGCAGCTAAGGGGACACAGAGAAGGCACACAGAGAACAGGGAGGTGTTTCGAGACAGCCAGCACAGCTTCGCCGAGGACAAGCCTTGACTGGCCAACCCAGTGACCTTCTGTGATGGAGTGACTGCATCAGAGGACAAGGGAAGGGCTACAGATGCCATTTATCTGTACTTCTGTAAAGCCTTTGTCATAATCCCCCCAACATTCTGCTCTTTAAATAGGGGAAAGAAGGATTTGATGGGTGTACTGTTACATGGATTAGGAATTGGTTGGACAGTCACATCCAGGGGGCAGTGATCAATAGCTCTGAGTCCCAATATCAGTGACAACTGGCGTCCCTCGGGGTCAATATTGGGACCAGTGCTATAGAGTATCTTTATTAGTGGCCCAGACAAAAGGATTGAGTGCACCCTCAGCAAATTTGCAGAAGACACCAAGCTGACACACCTGTGGGTGACAAACCTGAAGGATGGGATTGTCCATCCAGAGGGATTTGGACAAGATCAAGAAGCAAGCCCATGGGAATCTCATGAGGTTTAAAAAAAGTGCTGGTGCTGCACACGGCTTAGGGCAACCACTTATGTCAATCCAGGCTGGAGGATGAACAGGTTGAGAGCAGCAGCCCTGCTGAGTGGGATTTGGGGGTGCTGGCGGATGAGAGGTTGGACATGACCCAACAATGTGTGCTGGCAATCCAGAAAGCCAAACATGTCCTGGGCTGCATCAAAAGCAACTTTGGCAGCAGGTTGAGGGAGGGGGTTCTGCTCCTCTACTCTGTTCTTCCACCTGGAGACCCCACCTGCAGTGCTTCAGCCAGGTCTGGGGTCTTCCTGAGAACAGGAAGCGCATTGACCTGTTAGAGTGAGACCAGAGGAGGGTCACCAAGCTGTTTAGAGGGATTAAGTACTACTCCTATGATGAAAGGGTGAGAGAATTGGAACTTTTCAGACTGGCAAAGAAGGTTCGGGGGTGACCTTATTGAGGCCTTCCAGTATTTGAGGGGAGCTTGCAAGGAAGATTGAGAGATTTTACAAGGGCCTGTAGTGACAGGGCATGTGGTGATAGCATCAAAGTGGGAGAAAGTAGGTTTAGATTAGATATTAGGAAGAAATTTTTTTATTTTGAGGGTAATAAGGAACTGGAACATGTTGGTGTAACAGACAAGTTGTGTATGCCCCATCCCTGAGAGTGTCCAAGGCTGAGCTGGGTGGAGCTCTAAGCAACCTGGTCTAGTGGATAGCATCTCTGCCCATGGCATGGGGATTGGAACTAGATGACCTTTAGGGCCCCTTCCAACCAAAGACATTCTATGATTCTGTGATTCTATGATTCTAGTAACCACCAAAAATATAAAAGCAGATTGTTTCCAAAACAGTGCAAAACCTTCTGATTTTCATGTTATTTTAGTAACTAAACTATATGTGATATTCTTTCAGCTATTGTAGATACTGCAAAAATATAAAAGCAAACTGTTTCCAAAACAGAGGAAGGATTTCTGCCTCCAGTAAGGACTCTCCACCTGTTTCTAACATGAAATAAATCTGATAATAATTGATTAACCAATGTGATATAAATTGGGACTGAATCAAATAGAATAATTCTGTAAGAAATGTGTGTGTGCCTCCAGAAGGAAGTAATTACGCAAATGCAATTGAACAATCTCCTGAACCAGTCAGAATTTTGCAGCTTATCTATAATTTGCTTTGCTTTCTCTACTAACTATGGTATTTCAAAGTAAGAGATGACAGGTTGTTATCTCAAATTCTCTCAAATAAGCTTCTAAATTAGGATACACTGGTTTTTACCAACAGGAATCCATTTGGTCTAATTGATCTATGACTCTGTGAACTTTACATCAACACTGGAAATACAGAATATTTATGATCTTGTACATAAGAACAGCAAGAGGAGATACAGAATGGTGTTTACAAATCAATTGGACAAGTAATAATATAGCGTTGTTTTTCTCTTTCTTCTTGTTATTTATTCGTGATGAGTTTTCTGTTAAACCCTAATGGCTTGCCAAGGAAACTTAGAAATAAAGCAACAAATAACCACTAAAATAAGGTGAACAAAAATGCCAAGTAGTTTAAAGTGAATCTTATTCTTTTCTTAAATATTTATGTCAAAGCAAAATTACTTAGTGTTTATGCAAAATTTAGCTTCAGCATATGGTATGAAAATAGTTATTCCTGTTTATTTCTTCTAAAACTGAAAGCAGTATTTATGTTACAGGATGTGATTACTTCTATAGATATGTTCTCTACCTAAATGGAAAGATCCATCTTTTCTTTCATAAAACAGAGGCATAGAAATTTACCTCAAAAAGATTTAATATTTTACATTTTCTCATTTTGTTTTACTTTCCACAGTCAGTGTCGGAAATGCTGCACAGTGTAGGAAATAGGACATACCTATTTCAAGCTCTGGCCTTCCAGCTATGTAAAAAAATAAATGAACGGTTCAATCATTTTTTTGTAACATCTGCATTAAGGAGTACATTTAATTCTCTGGTTTAGAGATCTGGAGGATGTTCTTCAAGTGTTTAGTTAAAGATATCTTATTGAAATTTTTATTTAGGAAAGGAAGATGAAGAAATTAGCCACAGGAGAGAAAAACCCTGGAAGGTAAGGGCCTCTTTATGTCATAATTAAATGTTTTCACATATTATAAGTGAGTTCAGATAAGGGATTGTAGTATAGCACAAAATCATACAATAGTCAGGGTTGGAAGGGACCAACCAGTCATCCAGTCCAACCCCCCTGCCAAGGTGGATCACCTAGAGCAGTTGACAAAGGAATGTGTCCAGGTGGGTTTGGAATGTCTTCAGAGAGCCACCATCATCCTGGGCTGCCTTTCCAGTGCTCTGCCACCTACAGTGTAAATTTCTTCTTTATGTAGAGGTAAAACTTGTTATGTTGTAGTTTACAGCCATTGCTCTGTGTCCTGTCGCTGGGCACCAAGATGGGAGTCTGAAACCATCTGCTTGGCACCCACCTTGGAGATATTTATATTCATTAATGATATACCCTCTCAGTCCTCTCTTCTCGAGACTAAGCAGGCCTAACAAGGCTTGCTTTTTTATTCAATTTTAATTGAATTATAACTTTGAATTGGCAGGAAATTCATATCTAGTAGGAATTATACGAAGAAAGAGGTAAGATCTAAAAGTTAACTTTTAATTAATTTCCTTATTTAAGATCAGCCTAGATTTAAGAGAAATGTGATTATTCAGAAGTCAAGCCATATATAAACTTCCTTATATTTTAATTTTGAAAGAAAGCTTCACACTGATTGCTATAATGAGATGAATAAATTTGTAATTTATGGTGTATTTCCAAATTTCTACAGTGATAACTTCTAATAATTTTGAGCAAAGTTTCAGATAAGCTTGAGTTACTTTTTAATTTATGAAATTGGCATAATTATGGTGCATACAGAGGCTGCACCAATGTTGTGCTGCTCCAGCATCCTGGGGAATTCTGAGATGCTCTGAGAAAGGGTCTGTGAACAGCTGGTTCATTGCATTCTTACATATATATATGCTTAAGATTCACAAAGAGACACTGAATCAAAGCCAGAGGAAGAATACACAATTCATGTCTTTGACTCTCATCTTTTGGGGAGCTCCCTGGTTTTCAGACTTTGTCTCTCACAACCCTGTGCAAGAACCTCTAGTACCAAAGCTCTGAGGGGTTTGCACATGCAGCCATGTGGACACAGCAGACGTGGGGGAATGACTGCCTTACAAACACTTGCCAGGAAGCTGCAGAGAAGGGTGGGATACCTGAGGGTGCCCGATGCCATGACTCGGGTACAAGGCAGTTCAGCTTCCTTATTTGTTCACAGGCTGGGCATGTGTGGAAAGCCCCATTGTGGGCTGCTTGCCCTGGGGTCAGGGCCTTCTGAAGGACTGATGCTCTGCACACCACGGAGAAAACAACGCCTGCTCTGGGCTCACGCTCCCTTGCACTGGGATGCACTGCACCAACTCAGTCAACAACAGTAATGGCAATGACCAGGCCAGCCACAGTGATACTGGCCTTCACTTGCTCCAGTCAGCCTCAGACGCAGGATGGAGAAGCCATCTGCTAATGCCAGTCTTGTTGGAAGCAAAGTTTGAATGCATTTCTATAGTGGCATCACAATATCTATCCCATCATGACCTCTCGTAATTCCTAGCAAATCTCTGTAAAAAGGGCTCCAGCCTACAGTAAGCCATCTTAGGAAACGAGACAAATGCTTTAAAGAACAGCTATTAGCCTCTAGTTTATGCTGACATCACACACAGATGAATTTTAAGTGCAGGGACAGCTCATATTACTTTAGCTCCTACTTCTCTACTATGCTGGAAAAAATAACTTGACCATACAGAGACAACTTTCTGCAAAGTACTAAGTATTGATTGTTAAAGTGTATCTGGGAACATTAAAAAAAAAAAAAAAAAAGTTTACTTCATATACTGTGAAACCTGTGTTTCAAGTCACAAACCTTTTGGTTTGCATTATCAAGACCACACTGACCAAGGGTATTGCAAAGCTACCTGGTAGGCTGGAACTAGTGGTGAAGAAAGGTCTATCCTCTTCTCACTAACAGGAGACACCCTGATATATAAATAATAAAATAGGAAAAATATAGACGGTGGACCTCAGGAAAAAAACATTTCCATTCATAAATGGGAAAATTCACCTGCTCTATGTGAACCAAAATAATCAACATCATAGGTGGCTTGTTCCAGGGGCCTGCACAGATTTTTCATTAAATAAGCCAGTTATTAAGCATGCTGAAACTGAAATGAGTCGGTGTTAAATAATGTTTTAATTCCTCTTGGCTTGTTTCAGTGACAAATTCCATCTTAAACAGTTAAATGATTACAAGCTTCGAAATTAAATTTCAGGATGAATAATTAAACAGCAATCTCCAATGTCTATGAGAAATCACATTCCCTGCTCTAGAAACACTTAGAGTAATAGATACAGGGGTAGATTGGTAACACACTTCTGATTAAATTTAGTCTGTGTAGAATGGCTTCTCATATATTTCAGTCAACAGTACACTGAAGTAATTTGTATGTTTTAAATAATTTGGTTTCACATTAGCACTCAATAAGATACAAAGTCTCCAAAATACATTTACATTTTAAAATTAGGTAAATTTGGTGATTTCCTTGGGAAATAGCCAAAAATATAATAATGTAAAACTGAAATGTATCTTTGGTGAGGTATGTACTTAGTCTGAAGCTTTTTACTTGATGAACAAGTTGAAAAAATTTCAGACAGAAATGTTTGCATGTTTGCTTTATAGACAAAAGTTGTTTCATCTTAGGAGAACCTTTCTTTTTCTCATGATAAAACTCAAATCATCTACGCATGGAAGTTTAAATAAAAGCAGAAGAAAGATTAATGAGTTACACATTATAATGGCATTATTGCAAACGTAAAATTTAAACCAAACCTCTACTTCCTAGTACTATAAATCAGAAATTCTAAAACTTTAAATATGCCTCAGAAATTTTGTCATGCCAACTACATTTCTTTGAGGTACTCTCTGTAGAAATCATTCCTTTTACTCCAGCAATTTTAGAGTCTGCAGAACATCAGGATGAAGGCCTCTTTTCTAACCTTGAAAGCCTATAAACCATGAAACATCCCAGAGAGCCAGATAGCAGATGTTTGGGATGGTGTCTGTGGCTGGAAATGCTCTGAATTGTTTCTTAGAGCAGGGTAATGTATGTTTGTAGCACTAGGTCAACTCAATTTGTGATGTCATTAAAATATATCCAGTAATTTCTCTTGTGCATTATTACGGATTTAGCACTAGTCAAGAAAAACAAGAAGCTGCTTGTCATTGGCTTTGCATGAAAGCTGTATATGATGAATGAAACACAATAGAAAAAACAATCACAGGGGCATGAGTAAACTCTGTTTCTCGTAATTGTATGTTTATTGTCCTATGTGTTTTCATGAAACACAGTTGTCTTGCTGAACCCATGCTCTAAAACCAAAAAAGCTTATTTACAGCAAAAGAGCAATATTGCTCCTGGCCACTTCTGGAAACCACACCCCTCTAATAACCTTTCCAATGGACCATTGTACTGATCCTTTTTCTTTTTTTATTTCTGCTTTTTTAACAAGTACATATGGTCATGTGTTTCAGAATAATGTCAACCCAGCTAGAAATTAAAAGTGAAATTTTTTAACTCAGAGATTACTGAAATCAGTGACTTTTATTGGTTTTGGATTACACTGAGATTCAATGAAGCAAAAGAATCTCATTATGTGATCCATATTTTCAGAAGCTCACCTCCATACTTTTTTGGAAATGGTAACCAAGTTTTCAACTCAACTGTTGAATCAGCCTGACCAGAAATATCCCAATGGAAGATTCTAGGTAGGGAAAACATCTGAAAAGCTGGCCTTTAAATTCTGATCATGTGTCAGTATAATTCCCCACACATTTATTGCAGTAAATGACCTATACCATCCATTCACTTCTCGGAAGTAGCATTTTTGCCTGCGCACCTGTTTGAAAACCTGCAAATATTGCTGCTCTCTTCAGCCACTGTAAAGAAAGCAGGTGAATACTTTGTGTTCTATTATAATGTTTTAGTGTCAGTTTCATAATCTAATAACATTTTTCCAATTTCAGTGGCTCAATATTGGACCATCTTTTATTTCTCAGTTTTTCAGTAATATAAAAATGTTATTTTAAACTCTTACATTCATTATGGAGATAACACCATTTTGTCTATTTTATTCTGTTGTTTCACTTCTACAAAATATTGGCTTGCAAATATATATAGAATGAGTATGAGTGCCAGGAACTAATTACTAGTTTCCTTTAATTTGAAATTATTACTAGATTTTGCTTCCTGGCATGGAAACAAAAGTGGATTTCAAAAATAAGGTGAATGATTTAGTTCAGGTAGGATAGTAATCCAGACATGAA
>WAAG01070388.1:0-10032 GCA_013390105.1 Tichodroma muraria | reverse complement strand
AGCCCACCTTAGTTTTCTGCTTGACACTATTGGAAGTCAGTCTGCCGTAGGAATTTGCCCTACGAATATTGCATCAGAGGACACCAAGGCTTTGTCCTCTTAACATATGTTCATAAGCATGTTTTGACTTCTTGTCTGTTTGCTGTTGGAGGTTCTGTGCTGTGTTTCTGTTCTGTAACTGCTGCCTTGTCTGTCTCCAGTGGGATACCCCACCTTTGGATCTGAGGCACTGCTTCAATTAATGATACCATTTATTGTTCTCTTACCTGACAGTACTAATGAATGTAAGGGGGAAAGAACAGAGGGTTTCTGAGCTAAGGTCATCTGAGACATAGTCTAAAACCATGAATTGCTTTAACATGTGAGAGTAATATCCATGGTTAGATTTGACTATAAATGCATTTTGGGATTCATTTAGTGCTCTAATGTGTTCACAAATAATTTGCAAAGAAATTTGGTCAGTAGGAGCATATTAATTTTTCTCTAGTATTTTCCAATTGTTTGTGCAGGCAAATGTCAGTCTTACAGGAGAGTTATCCTTTTTGTTTGCACTTAAGAGCAATTATTCATAGTGTGTGAATAGTCATGTATAGTTTTAGTCTTTGATTAGTCACTGTTTGTAACAACAAAGTAATTGAAGGGCAATGAATACCTAGCAGTAAATACTATTTCTTCTTTCGGGATGTATCATCCTGTAAGTATACTCCTAAATATAGGCCAGTTTGTAAACATGATTTAGACTTCTATTTTTTTGTCAAATGTCACTAAAATGTAAATTATTTGCATTTCAGGCAAATCTTTGTGAATACTGTGCAAAGCAACAGTAAGTTTATTCACAACAGTACTTTCTGTGATGTAAATCATTGCAACTGGGTATACATAATGGTAATTTTCAAGTCCAGAATGGTATTTTAGCATTAGCTTGTATGATGTGCTACAAAAATGCTGATTTCTTATATATCTGCTGCAAAAATCAGTATAGTGATAACACAGATTTTCTTTTGCATTTAATTCAGTTACACGTAGTTTATCTGTTGCTTCGGAGAATTGTAATATTAATTATTTTCATATAAATTATTATTTTTAAAAGGAGTCAGTTGAGATGCATCAATTTGAACTGGCCAAGGGACATAAGAACTTGCAGCTTCCAAGTGACAACTGTTGGGGTGACAGAGTATGATAGTGAAAGAATCTCCACATACATGTTTCTTTTCTGTCCTGACAATGGTAAAGCAGATTTCAGCAGAGCGATGTATGAAAATACCACTGCTTGATCAAGCCTGTTTGATATGGCAAAATAGGAGTAAGGCTTCCATGTGCCCTCCCTTCTTGCCCATGTGTAAGTAGATGGATGATGGAAGATAAAGATCAGTAGCTGAATAGTGAATAGCTATATTATCTCTCTAATATATCTCTGCTCATTACGCTTAAAAGATGTGTCAATTTTTTTTAAAACATGGCTCGGGTACAACGTAGGATCTTCTAAGTCACCATCAAACTGAGACACTGGAAATGGATCCAATGTAGAAATAAAATTTTCTGGACCAAGCTCTGTCTCTTTCATTTTGGTGTACTGAAAAGGCTAATTCTGTGCTTCTTTATGTTACAGTATTGCACTTTCATTTTATTGTTCAAAAGACAATCTTGCTGCTAAGTGATTTCAGGTAAGGATTAAAGGAGAGAGAATAGAAATTTAACTTGTGGCAAGAGATGGCAGAAATAGGCCTTAGCCCACAGAAGAGTCAGTAGATGCTTGGTGCTTTCATTAGGAGTCATTAGGTAGATCTGGAGTCATTAGGTAGATCTGACATTGGTGCACAACAGACTGTGTAAACAGCCCTGCCCAAAATCTGCCACACAATGCTTTGCTGCATTCGCTGGTAATAGAGCTCTTCTCCAATCGTTGTCTGTGTAGGAGGGTAAAACTAAATCTGCAAATAACTCTTGCTGTATATAGTTCATAGTCTGCAGTGTGTAGGTCTATAATCTGTATGTTAATATTATTTGTTTTATACTTCCATTTTTCTAGTTGTTTGTGTTTTCTTTTTCCTTAAGATGCCATCACTGCCTCCAGTTTGCTTCAAAAAACATCAGGAAAGATCTGGAAAGGCAAATCACTTCTCTGCCTACACTTAATTTAATCATTGGCAAATTGTTTGGATTACTTGCCCCCTGATTTTCATCTTCTCTGGCTCTCTGGGTAACAGTTTTGAGAAGGTGAAATCTGTACATGGAATATGCATATCTTGTAGATGCCTTCAAATCAACCTTTTAATGTAATAGCCTTTCTCCTAATGTTATTTGCTTTGTAGTAAGGTTTTAAGGTGCAGTCCTGTGTGCCATTCTCCTCCTTAAAGAGAATTTTCAAATTCCATATTGTCCTGGAAGTGAACACAAGACAATTTTCAAATTCCATATTGTCCTGGAAGTGAACACACTGTTCACTGCAAGAGCCAGTAACACTGCAAACACTTTGTGTTTTCACCACCCTCATTACCTTCTGCAGTCTGGAGAGCCCCCTGTTTTTTCATTCAGGTATCAGTGCACTGTTTCACACTTTCTCCAGTGAGCCTCAGTCAGGGGATAACTGTTCTTCTACTGTGTAAGTGATGCACACAGCTTTTCCAAAATGTCCCCTCAGTGCCAGTCGGTTATTTTCCTCAATAGTTTTAAATCCTTGTTTGTCAGTAACTAATCCTTTGAACCCGTTAATCCTACCTAAGCTACACTTCACATAAGAAACATGGCATCCGGTAGTAACAGGGATGCTCATTGCCTGTCTGCTTTCAATGATGCTATTCATAAATTTTCCAAGAGCACCAAATGTCAACATTGGGTATCTTCTACCTTGAAGAATGACATTCATGCTCCTGTATTTTTATGCTGGATCACTTTTCCTTAATCATCCTTTTTTATTTATAGATAGAGTTTTATAAGTTTAGGAAATGTTCCAAAGCAGGGTTGGCACTAAGAGTGTCTGTTGTAGGTCATGTAGATCTACATGAAAGTTAATGTAAAATCTCACGAGTGCTTATACTTCATAGTTTGAAGTGTGTTGTTGATGGAAGAAAGTGATACACCAAATGTATTAATAGAGAAAACATTTTTTCACATTAAGTTCTTTGTTTTCACAGATGATTTAGTACTTCATATTCTGATTGAAAAAATACTTTATTTGCTATTCACTTATTTTTTTTTATTTAATTTTTTGTAACTATATTTCTTGACCTTTGACTTAATGTTCTAGATATTTGTTTTTGGTGTTATTTCCACTGAAAAGTGAGGCAGATGTCTGTCTAATGTCTGCAGTAGTGGGACTAGGCCCCATATATTTTTATTTATACATTAATCTGAATAATAAGAAGCATGACTTTAGTGCCTGTAAATTCATGTAAACTGTTATTTGCCCAAATCTGTTGATAATCACAAATAACCTCCTAAATCCTAATGAGAGAAAATATTGAAATATTTTTTTAAAACCCTATCAAAGTATTTTAAGCATTTGTAATTATTTCATCTTGCCTGAAAAAAAATTAAAAACACTAGAATGAATTATTGCCAGAAATTACTCAAGTGACCACCAGTGTTGAAATACACAAGAGGAAGTATACAACCTCTTAAAGTCAGGCAGTATTTGCATGAGAGCTGGATGCTTTCTCGTGATTTTATTTTAGTGATTCTCCTTTTTTTTCCAGCACCTTCAGGGATGATAAGAACTGGGGACTCTTCATGGCCTTTCTGGGACTTGCTGGTTCTCAGCATCAGTCAGAATGTAACTTTTTTGTGAGAATTTTCTTGCCTGCTACTAAAATATCCACTGCTTATAAGGATAAAGTACCCATTCCAGTTGTTTTTGCCATTCATTTGTGAACTGCATCACTTAGGGCATCTCAGAGCCCATCACATTTAATCTGTCTTCTAAATGTGCTTTGCTTGGGTGCTAAGCAGTAAGGAGAATCTTTACTTCAGCATCTTACAAGTACCCTATTTCTACTTCAAGGGTTACTGAATGGAGGGTTTTTTGGTTCCTGGAACAAAGCATTATTATCATTAGTAGAATAGGAATGGTAAACTATGGGGCTTTATTTTTCAGTATTCTCAGTGGCAAGCAAGTTGCCTATGGCTGTGTGTGCCAAGCATTTCGTATTGAGGCAGGCTTTGAACAGGTATTCCCCGTGTGGAGATCTATATATGCAGAATGGTAATCCCCCAAAACACGTGACTGCTTTTGGATATCAGATCTTTGGCTTTGAAGTGGAGGGTCAAGAGCACATAGTGGAAGCTAGCATTGTCGGAGCCCAAGGTCTGTCTTGATGCATTTCAACAACCAGCTATACCAATCTGTTGGTTCTCATTGTTGCCAAGAACTGAAAGTCATAGGTAGACCTCAAAACGATGGCATTGGGAGAAGAATGGAAAAAACCTCACCCATTATTTTGATCTTTGGACATGTCTTAAAGTGAGCAGGGTGTTCAGACATGGAGGGCACACGCCGGGAGTGTCGCTGCCGCAGCCATGGGCGGCCGCTATCCGTGGTGCTGTCCGTGGTGCTGTCCGTGGTGCCGCAGCCACGGGCGGCCGCTGTCCGTGGTGCTGTAGCCCGGCCCCGCCGCGCCGCTCCGATCGCAAGGCACGCCCCAAAACAGCGGGAGGAGGAGACTCCATGCAGCCTTTCACAGCTTTGCTAGGGCGTTTCTTCTATAGATAATGATTTCTTTCCTGAAGTTGTCTTTATAGTTGAAGTTACGCAGCATGTTGCAGCTGCTTTCTCCTGAACAATAAATCCACCTATGCTTATGTAGGAAAAGTTTTGTTCTAAGATCAAAGGCACAATAAAGTCACCATAAAGATCCATGCACAACCATATAGAACATGCTTCTTTTTAACCATGTCTTAGTTCAGCGATTCTAATTTTCATTCTGATGTGGTTTTTTTTTTTTTCATTTAGTGTTAGTTAATAAAATTTTTATTCCTTTCAAGTTTAAGCTTACTTTACTCAAACTAAAACCACTGCAAACCAGTGCATTTTTGGAATGAATGATTTGTGTATATGCCCTAAAATTAATTTAGTCCCTCAGAATCCCACCTTAAAATAAAATAAAATAAAATAAACAAATAAAAACAAAATCAAAAACCCCCACTAACTAGAAATCAAGAATTTTGAACTCTCATGAAAAGTTATTTGGTTTACGCATAACTTTATTTTAGCCAGTTGAATTATACATTTGAGAAATTAATATTGAAACTCAGTCTTTAAATTATAAAATAATTTTATGAGAGAAATGATGATTCTTTTGTTTAAAGGCCCTGTTCCTGGGTGTGATTTCATAAATTTTCATATAGATTCACTCGTTATTTTGAAGATTAAAAGACTTTCTTTTTGGTTTTTTAAAATTGTAAAAAAAAAAAAAAGTAATAGTAATTGCTTGTAAATCTATGATGTGTTTACATGCAAAGTTTGTTTAATAGAAAATAGTGCTGTCTTCTAATCTCGTATAATATTTCTCATAGAATATTTCCTTGCATGAAAAATAGCAAATAAGGAATTGAGTACAGTATCTTTTAGAGGATTTATGGTAGTGCTGCTGAATTTAGCTGAGCATAAACAGCATGGTGAGCCCCTCAGGGTCTCTTCATTTTCCTGACACACTCCACTGCTGCCCCATTAACACTTCGTCTGTTATTGCCATCTACTTGGTTTAATGAGTATCTTTGAATTTGAAGTTCTTCACAAGAAACAATAGCTAAAATAACTTATGCATCTACTGTAGGTTTAAGTAGTGTATCTTATTCCCTTTGTAATTTTTTCTAAATAAGATGTACATGTGTATTCTTCAGCAGTATTGTTGCATCATGACGTTTTCTTTAATTACAGTAGGCGCTAATCACAAGCACTAAGTAATGTCTACAGATATGATGCTGTATCTGTCTGTAGAAGGTAAATGCATGCTGAATAGCTGCTAAAGGAGGCTTTTCCTTACTTTAAAATTCATCTGGTTAATACTTACTCTTTAATGTGAAGAAGGAACAATTCTGCTGGAGGCTTTATGAGCTATCAAAGCAAAATACTTCTTCTAAGAAATCATAAGACAAAATGACTAGGTGCTGTTTTCTGGTATCTGTATTAATCCAACTAACTGATGGAGAAGGTCAGTGTGTGTCTCATTAGCTTGGCTTTCTAAAACTGAGTTTATCACATTCCTCAGTACACATGGATGAACCATCTTAAATTATTAAACGTTAAGCCATATTTTCAGAAGAGGAGTCAACCCGAATTCAAGCTAGCATAATGTTTCACTGAGTTACATCATTAGGACATCAAGATTTAAGAACAATTCTGATTTTGCACTGACTATTAATTGATCAGCAAAAGTGTTCTAAATCACCTTAGATATTGAGTAGATCTGGGAAGTCTTTGGAGGACCTGGGAAGTCTTTGGAGGACCAATTTAAAAATCTGAATAATTGAATAAATTTCTGTTCTAGAAGATTGAGACAATCAGTTGGATATTGAAACATGTTTTCGTATTAAATGCATTCATTGAAAGCATATTTCTGAACTATAAAATAACATGTGAATGATTTTCTGTGTTCTGGTAAGCTTGCTGTCCTTCATTAAAGTCTTTTTTGTTTGTTTGTTTTTGTTTTTAGAAAATGAGTCTGGAAGAAAATTGGTGAATTCAATCCAGAGGATCTACAAGCACTCTGACAGGCTCAGAGAGCAGAGTCTGTACCAAAGAGCAATTACCCCACCAAACGATTTCAGGTACAATTGACCTAAATATAGCACTCTCTTGAGATTATTGACAGGAGTTCATTTCCTGTAGTGCTTTTCTCATTTGCCACCCCTGGTAACCACTGTGATCTTATCTGCCTGGTGCTGCATGACTTCTGGGATGCAGTTAAGAATTCTGCTGTGCATTATCTTTAAACAGACAATTCATGCTAAAAGAGTCATTTGCAGTTAAATTAGACGATGCATATATTATTCTTGCTGCTGAAGTTACAAAGAACAGAAAATAAGTGCCTGAATCCTTTTCGACCTCAAGGCTCTGGAATTCTTTTTACTGTGAAATCAGAAAGGTAGTACTAATTAATTGTAAATAAATAGAAAACTTTATTTCATTAAACAAGAACAGTAGAGTCAGAAGTGCAGAATGGGTAGGTTAGAAAACTTGCTATTTCTTTCACTGTTTATGTATTTATTCATAAAGTGTGACTTCCCCTATTGTCATCCTACTATCTCCAGGCAATCACAGTAGTTCTCATATGCTGGCATGAAAAACAAATGAGTGTGTAGATTGACCGTGTAAGTGTACAAAATGTGGATGGAGTGAATTAAGAGGCGCGTAATGATAAATCCATTTTAGTTTTGAGGAATGCATTTTTCTTAAGCGTTGCTTGGAATCTTGTTTAAAATGCTGGATATATTTTCATTCCACGTATGTGGAATATAGAGAAAATAGATGGTATTCCCTTGGTGTTCATCACAGGGTTTTTTTCTTGAATCATTTTTCTTCTGCTGAATTTCTATTCGGAAAATCTATACATTGTCCAGAAATTCAGAAGGCTGGTATCAGATTCCATGCTGAGCAGCTATTGGAGGGTCATTTGTCACAGACCTTTATGAGCTAATATCACAGCACACAATTGTGCTACGATTTTCCTGCATATCCCCTATGTTTTCCCGAAAGAACACCAGAATACTTTTACTTTATTAGTAGAGTATACTCTCCTAATAATCATAGGTCCCACTCTTCAAAGGAAACTCAAGAAGTTCATAGAGACATATATACTATATTGGTTTACTGACTTGGTTCCTTTGATGATGATGGACAGCAGTTACAAATGTAATTAAACTCAGAAATTCTATACTAAAATAAGATGAAGCATGAATCAGTTAATTCCATTAGACAGTAATTAATTTATTATAGGGAAAATCTGGATTAAATATAGAAGAAAATTTACCTGTGATTTATGTACTTCAAGGAGTTGATGAGCAGTAAAAGAATATGTAAAGGTGGGATGAGAATATGCAAGGCATGATTAAATGAATTCTCAGCTCAGGTTGAGATCATAGAACTTCTTGTGCTGTAGTTTGGAATCATGAGGAATCTGTCTAGTACTTTCTGGTGTACTGCTAAAGAAAATAGTTTTGAAGTTTGAGATGTGAGGGAATGTACATAAAGAATTTAAATGGATTCATGAAAGGATCTTTCTGTTGTAGAATCTTCCACAGAACAAAACAGTTAAGGAACATGGGCTTAGGGGTGAAAAAATAAATCAGTCTGGCCCCAACACAAAAAGACAGAGAAAACTCATAAGAAATTAACCAGCAGCACCAGAGCCTAAATTGAAGTATTTCAATTTACATTTACTTCTTACATTTGGTATTTTGCAAACAGAATTTCTCTTTTTGACTCTTGTATTGCTGCAAGTGCTTACCTTAAGACTTGCTGATGTTATTTTCCTATTTTCTTTTTGACATTTTCTTTTAGCTAAAATATATCTAAAGCTTGAGGTTTTTTAATATGCAGATATTATCAGATGCACACATTTTGTTAATGATTATCTTGACATTTCAGAGACCTGACAATATAACAGTTGTCTATACTACATATTAAATCAGTTTGAAATTTAAAAACTAATGCTAGAAAAGCCCATGTAAACTGTTTTTTCTGTGTAAATGGTCTTTATAAGGATTGCTCACTTCAGCTGATAACAGATAGAAGAATCATTCTGGGCCTTATATTAAGCTTCATCTTGTAATAAATTATGGACCCGATGAAAGGTGCAGCATCTTAAGCATTTTTTTTTTATAGTTATTTTTCATCTTGAAGGGATGTTCTAGTCCCTTACAGGATGCAGAGCCATAGAGGACAGTATCACAGATTAGGGATTTTATACTTGCTTCTATATTCAGTTTGCCCTGCCATGTTAGTAAAAAGACGTAGTAAAGCAACCCTAATTAGGCAATGTAGGAAACTCTGGTATGCTACATTTTTCTTAGCCAGCTTTATATTATTTCTACTTGTTCTATGGTGCCTCAGGGAATGTGAAAAGTCTGGTCCATTAATTAGAGAATTAACTTAGAGTTGAGAAAGATGAGTTCAAGTTTTGCCTATGCCACAAATTTTCTGCAAGACGCTTAGCTAAGTATTGACCAAAATTCAGCATGACCTAATGATCAGGAATTGTGACCGTACTTCCTCTGCTTTTGAAGCTGAATCATGTGTTCCTCCTTGTTTATGACATCTTAGTTACTCCCTTAAAATAACTGAGTAGTCAGAAATTGTTACTCCCCTCATTAGCTGAATTCTGTATACTTCTGTCATACTTATCTTGTGTGAGGATATTGATGGAATGGCAGGGATGCACAAAGCAAAGCAATGCTTGATGTTAGTTCAGGTAGAGTATTACTCCACCTGACTGTCATGGTGACAAGTTCATGTTAGCTCTTGGCACTCCTAGTACGACCTTCTGAGAAAGCAAAGTTCATCAATTAAAGTGTCATATGTTGCTAAATTTGCAGTTTATAAGTTGTCACTTTAAATGTAAGTAGTAGGAATCACCACATAAAATTGTATTTCTTTTTCTTTGTCTCTTTCCAGACTTGAACGGTTTCAAAAATGATGCAGTAGGATCTTTAAATTGCAGTTTCTAGGCAGCATCTCTGCTCCTGTGAGCAGGAATGGCTGTTTTATTGCATGGCCCAGCCCACTGATTGATCATGGGCTGCTGCTGATGTTAGCACGCCAAAAAGAACGTGACGTTAAAGGCCAGGGACGTATCACCAGCAAGAATAAGAAAAAAAAAAATATTCTTGTGCTTTATTGGATACATAGCTCAGCCTGACAGAACATCTAATCCCTAAATCATCCCGAAAATTGGTTGGGTTATAAAATCAAATTAAACTGGCTAAGCAAGATCATGGTTTCTCTTCACTGCACTAGTAGCTATGTGTATAAATCTCAATCCCAGATTAAGGGGAATACACCACATAAGTAAAAATGTTTTTAAGAGAAATCTAATG